>ML813376.1:283798-308440 GCA_009831015.1 Picea engelmannii | reverse complement strand
AAAAGTTTATGCACATATGAAAGACAACGTGTTAGACTGACCATAACCTTAACTATTACATCAAATTATTGGAAATAAATGATAGTAAAACAATGCACTGGACCAATATTTCAAATCCCACCCACTCGTCACAATCATTCTCCCTTTAGTAATATATCATTGCTAAATTCTGGGTGATTTGCAGTCCATAGATTTTTCCTTATCATCAGATAAGTGAATGTATGTCATTAGATCATTTTGGGAAGAAAAAGTCATTAAAATTCGATTAGTTCCAGACCTGAATTAAACGTTTACCGTTAGATTGTTCCAACATATGCTGTTAGATATTTCGGAAGTGTATGTGTATATCTAGAACTAAAATACGTATGGACCATCCAATCGATCGCTTTTACATTGTTCAATCTTTCGGGTGACTAAAAATATTTAAAACACTGACACTTTCTAGCCCGAAATAATTCTAAGCTGCTAGATCCATTATCACTAGACTCTTGGATTGTTTGATGCAATTCATTCGATTATTGAATATTTATTTGTGCATCCAATGACTAATTCATATCATTGATCTATCTTGTAAAATGATCCAGATCGTTTGATTAAATAAATAAAATAAAATTTAAACTATATCATGGTTTCAATAAATCTTAATTGATTGGTAGAATGCAACCTTAATTTATTATTATATAAAATTTAATTAGGAAATTATGGAAAATTAAGAAAAATCAAAAGAAGCTATGATCCGTAAACGAGAGGCTTATATCCTATCCATCACACCAACACATAATTATTTATATAAAAATTATAACCTTAGCTCTTTGGATGATGAGAAATTCTCGACCAATCAAGCCACAAGTCGAGTTGAAACAAAAAATGAGTCAGAAAGATGCAAGTCGGGTCAGAGATGAAGAAAATCAACCAAAGTCGAGTCAACCAAGAGTTGGAACAAACAAATGAGCCGAAAAGATGAAAGTCGGGTCGGAGGTGAAGCAAATCGACCAAAGTCGATTCAATCAAGAGTTAGGTCGACCAATTCGAATTAGACTATATTCGAATTACCAGAGTTGGATTTAGACTAAATTCGAGTCAACCAAGAAGCCAAACCAACCAGAAAAAGACTCCAGTCGAAATGGGGTAGATATTAGTTGACCAAAATTGATTTCCAGTCGAATGAGAGGGGGGAAGTCGACGAAATGGAAAGCCCAGTCAGAGTGGGTTGACTTGTAATTAATACAAACAATTAAAAGGTCGATTTGATATCCAACCATGATGGGAAAACCCTATACCAGTTAGATTTGGTGCCTAGTAGATGAGAAAGAATTCTAAGGGAGAATTTGATAACTCACGGTGTAAAAAAATGTTTGGGGTGAATTCAACAATCAACTATGTAGAAAAATGTTTTGGGGTAGTTTTTGGAAACCCACGACGAGTCAAAATGTTTTGGAGGTCAAGTGTACCATTCATGGGCAAAGAAAATGTTTTAGAAATCGACTTTGGCATTCAACGACATAGGAAAACGCATAGGGTGAAATTAATAGTAGGAAAAGTGGAAAAATGTATATATATGCTTCATGGGAAGCTAATGAATGCCAAGACAACCATGAATTTTGATAGATATGTCATCTATGATTTATGGGCAAAGGTAAAACGCCCAACAAAGTCGAGAACATGCTCAACGCCTCAAAAACGAAATTAGAAACCCCCAAATGAATATCAACATCTCTGGAAGGAGGGCCATCAATTTCCAACCTTTGAATCAACGTACGGGTGTGGTTAAAGAGTTGTTAGTCTATTTACTGACCCATGAGAACCATATTAGAATAAAATGAGATGAACCAATAACGAGCACATAAATCTATTTGCTAAAAAATATGTCGACATTGCTTAATTTAGAATGCACACCATTGAACATTCATGAACAATGCAACCAAAAACCATCATCACACATAGATGCAATATTTACCTTGGAAACTCAAACGGGAAAACCAACATTCTTTTGGCTTCGTCCAAGCTCTTATTTATTCAGTGATGGGCAATTTACAGGCTCTCTGCTACATATCTATTCTCCTCAATGACATTTGGGTAGCCTCTCTACATCATTCATAGCCAAAGAACCCCTTTCTCATTGTGGGGATATATGATAAATAATGCTGGGTTGAATGGGAGGATAACTAGAAGGTTAGGTGTCCCCAATGTTTCAACTTCTCTCTAGATCGTCTCTCCTTCATTTCTTCATTTCTTTGTATTTTACCTTACGTGGAAAAGGTATTATGAATACAATAATATACTTCCCAACTTTACATACATTGCATATGAAATTGGACATCAATCATGATGGCATGGGGCCCTTCACACCAACAATTTAATTTCCTTCATCATCCATAGAATTAACAATGCCTGTGCTGATCATCATAGAGTCCTGTGATGATAGCCAATTGTTCTTGTCAGTTTTGATTCAGATCACACCTCCTTGTTGGGAGGATTTTGGTCCCCAAAAGCCAAGGATAGATGTGGAAAATTTCTTGTGATTTGGTTCCTCTCATACCACTTCACTTTCCTTGCAGTATTTCCCTTGAGACCAATCTGCCACATTTCTTGTTGTCATGTACAAGTTCTCCACTCCTTGTGCTGCAATACTATGTCTTCATTCAACTCCTCAAGTCCATGAGGTGCAAAGTCTTCAATAGTCAGAAGAACTTGATGTTCTTCCTCCTCATACAACATGGAGGGTTCAAACAACTTCAAATTTTCCACATTGACCATTGAGCTGATCTTCATATAAGGTGGAAGTTTCGGTCTGAAGGCGTTGTCATTCACTTTATCAATGATCTCAAATTATCCATATCTAAGGGGATTGAGTTTCTTTGATGCTCCTTGCAGTTGTTCCTTATAGAGATAGAGTCACACCTTATCTCCAACATAGAATTTGTGATCCTCTTTTTGTTGATCATGCCTGAACTTGTACAACTATTGGCTCTTCTTGAGATGCTCCTAAACCCTTAGATGTATATGCCCGATCTTGCCCACAAATATGATTACCTTATATTCTTCTCCTTGTAGTCCTATTTTTTCCTTCTGGTGTCCATAAATGATATCAAATGGTGAAGGAAGTAAATAACAAAAACAAGTCTCAAAATGAGACTTATTGGTGGAAGAATGAAGTTCTCTATTGTAAGAGTGTTGAATGTAGAATAACTGCTCATCCCATGCCTTTGCATGTTTGCTGTTGTAACCTCTCAACAATTGCACCAATGTCCTATTTACTAACTCAGTTTGGCCATCAGTTTTAGGATGGAATGCAATGGAGTACTTCAACTTGGTATCCATTCTTTTCCCAAAGCACTGTCCAAAATCTTCCTAAGAACCTGATCTCCTGATCAAATATGATGGAAGTTGGCAATCTGAAATGTACCCCAACATGGATGAAAAATAGTTCAACTGCATCTCATCCAGATATTGTCTTCTTACAAGGAATGGACACACAATTTTTTTTCCAACATTCTACTACAACGAACAAGTAGTCATGGCCTCTATGAGTCATAGAAAAACCTCCAAAACAATCCATGGATATTCTCTCCCAATGTTTGATTGACACGGGAAATGGAATGTACAATCCAAGTTTCCGGTTGCTTCGCTTGCTAGTGCTGCAAAGAACAAAGCCTCTAAAAAACGTTCCCACCTGCTCCTGCATGTTTTCAAATACACATACCACTGCGAATTCACCACTGCCTTTTTCATGCCAAAATTCGCAACTACCTTAGAAGTTTGTGCTTCTCTCATCAATTGAACTCTTCTATCCTGGGGTATGCATAGTTTTTCTAGTTTGTACAACAACCCATCTTGGAGGTGGTATTCGTTTCCTTCCATGAAAAAAACTACCCTTTCCTTTGGCTGCTTGTAGACTCCTCTGAAGTATTCATCTCCCTCATAATCTTCACTCAGAATTTCATGAGTGAAAGGCTCAAGCTGCATAATCATTCCAATTTCTACAATATTCTTTAGTGGTGGTCGAGAGAGCATGTCTTCTAGTCTATTCGTGAACCATTTCTTGAACTTAATCAATAAGTGAAATTGCTACAAGAAACCTATCCACTTGTAATGCCTCACTTGCTGCATCTTTCTCCGACTTTGTATATATCGAAGGGGCTGATGGTCAGTGTGTATGATAGTCTCTTTTCCCAACATGTAATGCTTCCAATTCTTCACTTCTTGTACAATAAAAAAGAGTTATTTATCATACGTGAGATAGTCAAGCACTGCTCCATGAAATAATTCTGAATGATAGCACACAAGCCTTCCTCCTTGCATGAGTACAACTCCTAATGCATATCCACTAGCATTGGTTTCTAGCTCAAAAGGTCACTGCAAATTTGGCATGGCTAACACTGGAGCATCACTGATTTTCTTCTTCAAGTCTTCAAATTCTCTTTGTTGCATCTGTCCCCATTGAAATATCTTTCCTCTGGAAGTTATGGCATGCAATGGTGCTGCTACAATGGAGAAGTTTACAATGAATTTCCTTAAGTACTAAGCTTCTCCCATGACAATCCTAACCTCTGTCACATTGGTGGGAATAGGCCATTGGGTGATGAATGCAATATATTTTGGATCTACCCTCAACTCTCCTCCTCCAATAACGTGCCTAATATATATCAAGGAAGTCCTCCAAAACTCACATTTCTGCAAGTTGGAAATCAATTGAGTCTTCTTCAAGGTCTCTAGTACTTGTGTCACATGTGAGAGGTGCTCTTTCCAAGTGTTTCTAAATATTGTTATGCCATCTAGATATATTATTACAAAGGAGTCAATGAAGGGATTTAGTACATCATTCATGAATGCCATAAATGTTGGATGTGCATTGCATAATCCAAAAGGCATTACTAACCACTCATACAAACCTTGTCTTGTTTTGAGCGTTGTCTTCCACACATATTCTTCTTTGATCCTCACTTGGTGGTAACTTAATTTGAGGTCCAACTTAGTGAACAATTTGTCTTGCTGCAGTTGATCCAATAAGTCATCAATCCTTGGAAAAGGGTATCTATTCTTCATGGTGATCTTATTCAGGGAATGACAATCAATGCACATTCTCCAACTTCCATATTGTTTTGCACCATTATGATGGGTGAACCACATGGTAATGTGTTGGGTCTGATGAACCTATGCTCCAACAATTGTTTCATCTACTTCTTTACTTATCTACTTCGATGTCAGATTGCCTATACATCCCAATGTTAGGTAGTGGTGACTCCAACAACAACTGTATCTCATGTTCAACCTCTCGCTTGGGTGGTAGTACCCGAGGCTCTTGAAACACTTCCTTGTAGGATTCAATCAATTATTGTAGTTGTTGAATTTGCATGCCACTACATCCTTCCAAGGACACCTTCATATCCAAATTGATTCCTTCTCCTTGTTGCTTTCATTCTCTTAGAAACAACAAGAAAAACTTATTTGTACTGCCCATGATTCTTCTTTCTTAATGAACACTGATCAAAGAGAGCTTAAATTTTTCCTGGTGTGCATTTATGGAATAATATTTTCCATCCTTGACTAGCATATATTGGTTCACTCTCCTTTTGAAAATGGCATCCCTCACATACAAATATGGACTTCCCAATATGAATCGACATATGTCTAGAGGAACCACATATGCAAATACTTCATCAAAAAAGTTCTGATTGATGGAAAACTTAAATTTGCACTGCTTGCTCACTTTCAATTCCACATATTTCCTTACCCAGACCAGGGGTATGGATGCAGATATTATTGAGTTTCCAACCCAAATTTCTCAACCAAATTTGCAAAGATCAAGTTGGATTGTGAACCTGGATCAAGCAAACAATCCACCTTTCTTTTCTTCATGTGGATTTTAATGCATAAAAGTTTAGTCATCACCTTCTCCTCCTTGTGACTGCAACTAACTAATTCCACTTCTTTCTAAATATTAGTGTAGTTAATATTCCATTTCGGTTTTGATGTGCTATCCACCTGTTCCTCAACATCCATTGATAATAATTCTTTCTTATTCTTTTTCTAAAAATACTTGGGGCACTTCTCAGGGTAAAATTTCCAACAATTCTCCTAAGTGTGTCCCTTTTTATCACATCCTTTACATTGTTGGATTGAAGGTGATTATTCTTGTGCTGTTGCCACAATCTTCTTTTCATTCCAATTCTTCTCATTTTTCCTCTTTCTCTGCTTCTCTTGTGGTTCTACTTGCATGTGAAGATTTGTTTGTTGCTTCCTCTTGTCTCCCTCAAGGTATTGTGCTTAAACACTGGCCACATCAATTGTCTTTGGTATAAATACCATCAATTTCCTACGAATTTGAAGCAATAATGCCCCCAAATACTTGACCAACATGTCTGGACTTTTGAGAGAGACTCCCATCTGAATTTCTCTCTTGCTGAACTTTGTCGTGAACTCCTGCACTGATTTTCCTTGTCTCTGTCTGAAGTAATGACACACTATTTGCTAGTGTTCCTCATATCCTATTGAATAAAACTAAGATTTGATCATTTTTTTGAACACTTCCCAATCAATCACTAGTGGCTCATTTACTAATGCTTTACTTACTGCATCACTCTCCCACTAGGTCATAGCATGGCCTTCAAGCTTCAAATGAGAAAAATAAAACTTTTGTTTTCTAGTCACTTCATGCACACTAAATTACACTTTCATATGCTGTAGCCATTGTTTCATCTTGATAGCATGCACTTCCCCTACATAAGGCTTGATGTATACCTTGGACTCTACACAAAAATGTACCTTTGTTTTGCTGTAGATGCACTCTCCCATCTCTAGATAAATCTTATGCTCCGTCTCTAGCTTATATTCTTCCTTCTTGGGGCCTTCATGTCAAGTATTTGTTGATGGAGTTTACTTGTTCCTCGTTTCCAATAACTATGACACCATTGATGTCAATGTGGCCAAACTCTGCTCAAATCGATCCAACCTAACCTTGGGATCTTCTTCCTCTTCTCGTTCATAATGTTCCTCTGACATTCTTGATGCTCTACTTCACTCTATCCCTAGAAAAAAATCTTGTCCACCTATTTTCTAATCACTACGGGTACTTACCATACATGTTTGACTGAATGCATTTGAATTTATGCTCTGATACCATCTAATCCATAAATGAGAGCCTTATAGCCTATCCATCTCACTAACATGAAATTATCTATAAAACAATTGTAACCTTAGCTCTTTGGATGATGGGAAATTTTCTACCAATCAAGCCACAAGTCAAGTCAAAACAAAAAATGACTCGGAAATATGCACGTTGGTTCAGAGGTGAAGCAAATCGACCAAAGTTGATTCAACCAAGAGTCAGAACAAAAGAATGAGTCGGAAAGATGCAAGTCGGGTCGCAGGCGAAGAAAATTGACCAAAGTTGAGTCAACCAAGAGTTGAGTCAATAAAGTTGAATTAGACTAAATTCTAATCAACCCAAGTCAGATTTAGACTAAAGTCTAATAGACCCAAGTCAGATTTAGACTAAAGTCTAGTCGACCAAGAAGCCAAACTGATCAGAAAAAGACTCCAGTTGAAATGAGGTGGATTTTAGTCTATCCGAATTGATTTCCGGTTGAATGAGAGGGGGGGATTCGATGAAATGTAAATCCCAGTCGGAATGGGTTGACCCGTAATTAATACAACTAATTAAAAGGTGTATTTGATGTCCAACCATGATGGGAAAACCCTCTACCAATTGGATTTGGTTCTTAACATCTGAGAAATAATTCTAAGGGCGAATTTGATAACCCACAGTGTAGAAACAATGTTTGGGGTGAATTCAACAATTATATATGTAGAAAATCGTTTTGGGGCAATTTTTGGCAACCCATGACGAATCAAAATGTTTTGGAGGTTGAGTGTAACATTCATGGGTAGATAAACTGTTTAAGAAATCAAATTTGGCATTCAATGACATAGGAAAATGTCTAGCGTGAAATTGATAGCAGGTAGAGTGGAAACAACATATATATGCTTCGTCGGAAGCTATTGAGTGACCATGAAACCCCAGATTTTGATATATATGTCGTCTATGATTTATGAAAAAGGTAAAATTCCCAGCAAAGTCAAGAATGTGCCCAATGCCTCAAAAAGGAAATTAGAAACCCCCGAATGAATAACAACGAATTTGGAAGGAGGCCTGCTTATTTCCAACTTATGAATCAACGTATGGGTGTGGTTAAAAATTTGTTAGTCTGTTTACTGACCCATGAGAACCATATTAACATAGAACGAGATCAACCATTAACGGGAACATAAATCTCTTTGTTAAACAATATGGTGACATTCATTAATTTACAATTCACACCATTAAACATTCATGAACAATGCAACCACAAACCATCATCACACACAGATGCAATATTTACCCTAGAAACCCAAATGGGAAAACCAACATTCTTTTGGCTTCGACCATGCTCTTATTTATTCAACAATGGGAAAGTTACAGGCTCTTTGGTACATAGATATGCTCCTTAGTGACATATGGGCAACCTCTCTACATCATTTACAACCAAAGAACCCCTTTCTCATTGTGGGGATACATGATATAGAATGCTGAGTCGACTGGGAGGATAACTGGAAGATCAGACGTCTCCAACACTTCAACAACTCTTTAGTTAGTCTCTCCATTTATTTTTTTGTTTGTCTTTAATCCCATGTGGAAAAGGTACTATGAATACAATAATATACTTCCCAACTTTACATACATTACATACAGAATTGGACATCAATCATTATGTCATGGGGCCCTTCATGCCAACAAGTTGATTTCATTCATCGTCCATAGCCTTAACAATGCATGTGTTGATCATCTTATAGTCTTGTGCCAATATCCAATTGTTCTAGTCAGATCCGATTTAGATCAAGCTACAATAGACGCCAAATATTCTACTCAACCATAGACACTGATGCTCCAAATATCTTAATAGAAGGTCACCATTGAGCTAGGGATATGAATCCACAAGGATGAGTGCATAGGTCCACTTTAACATATTATAGAAAATCAAGTTCTCATGCTATTGCAATATACTCAATCACACAACAATCTCAACTTGCCAACTCTCTTTCGCATTCAACTTGGACAACCCAAAGAAAATAATTCCCTTCTCTGCAATGCAGTCTCTCAAGCTATTCCACTTCTTTCCATGGCTCCAATATAGTCTAGACAAGAAATATCAATGCTAGAATCTTGAAACATTCTCAGTTGTGGATAGCTTTACTCATAATGCCAATGCATCCATCCACTCAAGCATCCTTATATTGTTGGAAAATAACTAGTTTTATAATATAGCCAAATAGTAATGGCTCTCTACCACGAAAATATTTTATTCTCTCCAATAAAAAGAGAGAATGAATGATAAAGAAAGAATGAGGAATAACCCCCCAAAATCATCAAAATATTTGAATGCTCACAATGCGCCATGTGTCTTCCCCAATAATCTCATGTAATTTCATTTTCCCTTCTTATACAAATATGTGTTTAATAAAATATAATAATTTGGTCTATCCCCTTAGCCACCCCCCACTCTTGTATAATCACACCCCCTATAATCTCTTCCTTTCCCGTTTGGAGCCATTGATGTGTGTTTTTATTATTAATATTCAAAAGCTATTACATTGCTAGGATCTCTAGCCTTTCATCATGTTCAAACATACATTATTAATCTGAGGAATAAAACTAAGGTATTACATATGGGCATTTCCAAGTTGGTTGATGAACCATTTGTTAGTAGCACCTGTCAAAGTGCATTGAACAAGTCTCAACCTAATCGAATCCTCTATTATGGAGTTAGAGGAACACCAAAGGTGGAAGGACATGATATATATGGTTGGAGGGATCCTCTCTAGGTTTACCCTCAAACTTTGGGATGTCATATGGAATCTTATTTGGAATATTGGGGAAATTAGTGTCATGGTGGATAGGATCATTGATAACCTTGGTCAAATAAGGGAGATTTAACCTTACCATAAAATTCATAAAACGTTGGTTAGTATTAGCTCTAGTGTTTTTTATAGCCATGGTGGAACTTAGTTGGATGAGGATGAAGGACCAGAAGAGGTGTAACTAGGTCCAAAACTAGATGTACCAACACCCCTCAATGGGGAGGGAGGATATGAATCAAAATAACTAAAACCCAAAGGTAGGCTAGGGAAGAGGACCCTATTTCATTAAGATATGAAGATACTACATCTAAGAGGGAACTCATATCGAAGGAATTTTAGATAACAATACTATATCCCAAGGGGAGATATAGTGTCCAAATGAAAGTATCACCTTAAATATGTAATAATCTAATCAAAAGGATAATATAACAAAGCAATGAACTAAGAAAACAATAATCATCAAATAATTTATTCACTACATTCTCAGGTGGTGAAACAATTGGGTATAAATATGTTTGAATCAATATAAATATAGCCCAATTCAAGTATCTCCATATTATAAAGAGAAATGACCTTAGCCTATAAGATAAACTAGATGCACTCAAACAAAAGCTAGTCTATGGATAAGGGCCTTCCAATCAACCAACAAGGGTAGAAAGGGTCCCCATGTGGATGAGTGAAGGTATGGAAGAGACAATTATAAATATGAGACACCAGGTGATGAAATCATAATGTCCCAGAGAAATCTGTCTCAAGTTCCCCCCTCTTGTGAGATCCACCTTGGTAAGGATTCCTAGTAGTATGACCACTAAGCTACCCCTTCACAAAGGTGTGTAATATGTTTACTTGCCTTCAAGTTGAAATATAACAGTCTATGGATATTCAATAATTAAAGAGTAATGAGCCTCAATCATACTTCTAGTCTAGACCTTGGCATTATCCACTCTAAAAGAGCATGCATGCTATCAAACATGATGGGACCATGTCTGTTAGAAAGGATTTTAAAGTTCCCTAATAATCAACATCTATGTGTCAATGTAAAATGACTAAGGGGAATTATTTGGATGCTTATCCCAAAATTCATAACCTAACTAACATATTTTTTTGATGCTTGAGTGGGCTTATATGTGTGCTAGATTAGAGGGTTAACTATTAGGCTAAGCTTTGTGGCATGAACCAAGCATAAACATTAAGGTGTGGTAATGTGTGCATGTGTGATTTGACTAACTTGAAATGAAATAAAATTGAATTTTGAAATGAAATCTAAATTGATAAGCATGTAAGAAACTAAGATAAATACTAAAGAACAAGAGTTATTTCTTTATCTAAGTCTAACTTAAAAACATAAATCTACTTGCAAATATTTATATTTCAAAATGAAAAACAATCTTCTTTACTCTTTGGATCACAAACAAACAAATTCAAAAAAAGAAGGTCTCTATTGATAAGTAAAATACTAGGGGTTCTAGAGAACTCTTTCTTTCACTAAGATAATTTTCAATTATGAAATAAATGAAAATCTAAAACAACAAATAAATCTGATATGTATCTGTAATATAAATCAAACATGAAAGTTGGAAAATTAAAGGCAATGACTTACACAAATCTATTGCTAAGACAAGTACTAGGTCAAAGGTGTATGATTTTCTTCATCCAATATCTATGCAAAAAGAGATTCCTAATGACTAACCAACAACCTAGGGTTTTTATTCAAATCCTATTGTAACATAAATACGAAAGTACAATCCAAAAGAAATTTGTCTAAGAAGGGTACTAGAAACCCTAGGGGGTTTTCATCTCAATCCTAATGAATTTATTAAATAAAATGAAGGATCAGATCCTGTCACTGAGAGGGGGGGGGGTGAATAAGTGAGGTAATAGTTATATCATTTTTTCTTTTATTAATGCAAACAAAATTTTAACATAGTATTTATCATGGAACCCAAATTGGGAAAACCACAAACGCTTTTCTATTAACTGCAAAATTTGTTTTACATGTTACATAGAAGAAATATATTCTTCCTTTTCGATCAACACCAATTGATCAGGATGCACCCACACCCTTTTTCACTAGCACCAACTGGTAGGAGGCTATAACCCCCTGTTTAGTCAGCTACAACTGACAAGGAAGCACCAACTCCCTCTGTAGGCACCAACCTGCCCTTGCACCACCCAACCACTCTTATTTTTTGAATATAGAAAAACTTCTGTATCAGGTATTTACTGCATCTCTCTCTGTTTCTGTTATTTATATATCTTCTGATTCAGACTGCAGAGACACTTTCTTCTCACCACACTTCCTCGTTTATATAGTATTCAAAACAATGTGAGTTACAATGCACTGTGACCTTTCGTTTGGACCATCAAACCTCTTCATTTAACTAAACTATAATCACTGTTTTATCATTTCTACCGTGAAGGCTTTTCATAAATTGATCACATATGGATCAATTTCATCCTTTAAACTCGATCCTGAATCTCTTCTATTTTCACAGAGATCGAATTCTGCAGAGGCGCTTCCTTCAAACCATTACATGTGACCGAGCGTTACAAAACCATGGTCTTACCAACTACAATGACGTATTTATAATTTCCTTTTAAAACCCTTATATCATATGACCAACAGCAATGACCAAATGCTAGGCTAGACGAGTGCTTGAGGACTTATGTGAATCAACAATCATGATTTTAACCTCCTGAAATGGATGGCTGTCGTAACTTCGACACTTCACCCTTCAAAACTTTTGGACTTGAAACCTTTCAAAAATTCCAAATCATATTTCCCAAACAGATCGGACGGTTTACGTTTATTTCGCGGAGACTGATCAATCGTCAGATTTGATTCTTACAAGGCTTAATACGACAACTAGGTCTTATTCAAGCATTGAGATGGATGGCCACAAATTACTTCACATCTTCATGTATTGTACTTACATTATCCTTCCACTTTGTTTTGATCAACGGTTGAGAATGCAACTGAAGTATTCTTCAAATCGGACGACCCATGTGTATTTTAGAACTTCGGCCTTCGAGACTTCAGAGGTTTGGACAATTGCTTCTCTGCTGATGTGGTCTCCTAATGTGAAACATATTTATCTCCTTGATCTAACGGTCAGAAATGTTATCTCAGATCGACAACTGAGAGTGACTTCAAAATCTCGACTTTTGGGTGTTTTCACTGTATGCTGCGACCAATTTTTTGATCTCCGAATCGACAAATTCTAGGAAATGGGCACTAGCTCCTCTTCCTAGGCCCATCTCACATGTGATCTCTAGCTATGACCCACGGCTCAACTCCCGAGTGCTTCACAACTTCGCGCTACACAAAGTTTGAAATTATCTCCTCAGAGTTTCTCCGAATCGCGAATTCGCAAATTCGTTTATCTGTTTCCACGTCCTCGCCTTCTAGCCAACAACTAGGATCTCTTCAAGGCTCTAGACTTCGTAACACTCACCTGCGTTCTTCTTTGATTATCCTTTCCTTCCATTTTATAATGATCTGACGACTGATGAAAATTTGGGTAATTGAAATCTCAGATCTCAACCCTTGCTTATCCTATGGTCCTGATTTGATCTGATCGTTGACCAATCCTCCAATAGTCGTTAAGCCCACGGTCACTCATATGACTGGCATGCAATGTATATATTCAAAAATATATTTTCCAATGAACGATCAAGATCCTTCGTCATCACATTGACAGTTATTGTCTCTTTGACCAAAAGGTAGGGGGGCTTATAGGTCGTCTCGGGCTCCAGGAGGGTGACCTTCTTGAGGAGTCCAAACATCTAGAGCCCCCACCATAATTTTTCACTACGCGTTGATAAGTTATGGAGAGTGTTGTGTATATAAACCTACACAATTTTTTTCCCACTTCCAATGTGTGATAAGTCCCGTTACATGAGACAATCAACACTGTCAATTTCTTGATTGGATGACTGCTGAGGATTCTTTCCTTTTCTTGTGTATCGATCAACTTCTCATCTTTTCCATTGATTCCGATGACATTTCTACAATGAATTATTCCTTCTGAGCTTTTAATCTTCATTTTCTAAGCCTCCCGAGCTTTTATCTTTGCATATCGTCCAACTGTTTGACATCAAGCATTATATGCTAGCTGTTATACAGTTGATCTCAATGATATTTCGTCATACCAACTTATCATCACATCAATGACATCGACTGTTGACATCAATGACACTATGTCCAACAATCTCCCCCTTTGTCATTGATGGTAACTCACCAACTTCATACACAATCTCCCCCTGTGATGATGCTTCTCTCCTCTGAAGTTACTCTCCCCCTTTGACATCAATGGCAAAGGATTTCTCCTCCTATGGTAAAGATTTGTCTGTCTGTATGTTACTGAACAAAATTTGAGCTCTGGTAACTTCTCCTACAATCACACTCTGCCTGCCATAACTGAATAACTCCTTTTGACTTTGATTGCTGTCTCCCCCTGATTTGGTGCCAATTGATGCATTTTATTTTTATTTTTTGAGGGATTTAGGTTGGAAGAAAAATTACTCCCAATTTTTTCCTGAGATATTCAAATACATTTCTGCTTAAGGGTTTTGTAAAAATATCTACCACCTGTTCTTGTGTTGGAACATATTCCAATTTAATGTTCTTATTTTTAGTATGATCTCTTAGATAGTGGTATTTAATGGGAATGTGTTTTGATTTGGAGTGCTGAACATGGTTCTTGGAGAGACTTATTGCGCTTGTATTATCACAGTGGATAGTAGTAGGTTCTTCAAATGCTATTTTGATGTCTTGCAAGGTTTGTTTCATCCACTCCACTTATGTGCAACATTCTTCTACTGCAATATACTCAGCTTTAGTGCTAGACAATGAAATTGAGAACTGTTTCTTACTTATCCAAGCTACCAATGATTCTCCTAAAAAGAATGCTCCTCCAATTATACTTTTCCTGTCATCTACACTACCTACCCAATCTGCATCTGAATATTCTTTTAAAGTGAATGAATCCTTGCTAGGGTACCAAAAACCAAGATATATGGTTCCTTTCAAATACCCGAAGATTCTTTTTACAGCTTGAACATGGCTCTCCTTTGGTGCTGCTTGGAATCTATCCACCATCCCAACTGCTTGCTTGACATCAGATCTGGAAGATGTTACATAGAGTAAACTCCCTATCATTGATCTGTAGTGTTTTGGATCTACATCTTTGGACTCGTCTTCCTTGCTTAGTTTTCATCCAACTGTCATAGGTGTACTAATAGGTTTGCAATCCTCTAACTGAAATATTTTAAGCATATCTTTAACATACTTAGACTGATGGATAAAGACTCCTCTTTTGGACTGTATTATTTGTAGTCCAAGAAAGAAATTCAGTTCACCAAGAAAAGACATTTCAAATTCTTGTTTCATCCTCCTAGCAAAGTCCTTACTCATTTTTTCATCATCACTGCCAAATATAATATCATCAACATATACTTCCACAATAATCATGTTATTACCAACAATTTTACAATAAATATTGTTGTCTATTGATCCTCTTTTGAGGCCTTGTTTTTGTAAATAAGAATCTAGCCTTGCATACCATGCTCTGGGTGCTTATTTTAGCCCATAGAGTGCTTTCTTTAATTTACAGACATAGTCTCCTTTGTTATTTAATTTTAATCCTTCTTGTTGCTCAATATAGACTTCCTCTTCTAGGTTTCCAATGAGAAACGCTGACTTGACATCCATTTGGTACACTTTAAATTTTCTGTAGTTGGAGAAAGCTAGGAACATCATAATTGCCTCTAATCTGGCCACGCGTGCAAAGGTTTCTTTATAGTCTACTCCTTCAACCTAAGCATACCCTTTACATACTAGTTTGGCTTTGTTCCTAATTACTTGCCTGTTCTCATCCATTTTGTTTTTATACACCCATTTAGTTCCAATGACATTTTTATTTTTTGGTCTTGGAACTAGTTCCCAAGTTTGAATTTTTTCAATTTGGTCCAATTCTTCATTCATAGCATTGACCCAATTTTCAGCTTTACATGCCTCTTTGATTGAGCTAGGCTCAATTTGTGACAAAAGTGATAATTTTGTCTGATACAAAAAATGTCTTCTTGTGTGCACTCCATCACTTTTATTTCCAATAATCAGTTCTTCAGGATGGTTCTTTTGAGTCATTCTTGAGGGTTTTTTTGTGTCTCTTCTTGGGGATTCTTCTCTTATCTCTTCTTCCTGAATATATTCTTCATCTTCACTAGTATCCATATCATATTCTTCCCTTTATTTTTTATTCTCTTCTATTTCTTCTGATTGTGTACCAACTGACTCATCATCATATTCATCTTCATTGTCAAGTATAGTCTCTTGATGTTTGATCCTTATCGTTTTTAAATCACCCACCTTGACATCTGCACGCTCAACAATCTTATGTAATATAAGATTGTAGCATCTATATGCTTTCTTGGTAGATTCATATCCAAGAAAGATACCTTCATTAGATCTAGCATCAAATTTTTCGAGATTCTCATAAGGCCTTTTGATGTAGCACTTGCTTCCAAAGAATTTGAAATATTTTACTCATGGAGCTCTTCCAAACCATATTTCATAAGGAGTATTATTACTATTAATCCTGAGCTGACCTCTATTCAATATGTATACTACAGTGCTTACAACTTCCCTCCAATATCCATCGGACAATTTTTCATCATTAAGCATAGTCCTTGCAGCCTCCTGAACTATTCTATTCCTTCTCTCAACAATCCCATTTTGCTGAGGTGTTCTAGCAACGGAGAATTGTCTCTTTATTCCATGGGTTTCACAGAAGAGATCAAACTCTTTTCAAGTGAATTCACCACCATTGTCTGATCTAAAGCATTTGATTTTTGTCTCATTTTCATTTTCAACAAGGTTTTTAAAGGCTTTGAATTGGTTAAGTGCTTCTGATTTTTCTTTGAGAAAACATATCCAACCCATTCTAGTAAAATCGTCAATAAACAACATAAAGTAGGACTCTCCTTGCAAGATCTTGGTCCTTTTAGGTCCACAAAGGTCATTGTGAACAAGCTCTAATGGTTTTGAGGTTGAGTATTCTTTTGCTTTGAACCTTATTCTAGTTTGCTTTCCTAGTTGACATTGTCTACACATAGTATTTGATGGCTTTATGATCTTTGGCAAGTTTCTTACTGCACCAAGATTTATGACTTTCACTATATTGTCAAAGTTAATATTCCCCAACCTTCTATTCCATAGCCAACTTTCATCTACTAGATTCATATGACATTCCTCATTCAATTTTTCATCTAGTATATACACATTTTTCGGGAGTTCTAGGAGCAGTACCAACTAGTTTTCCTATTTCTTCTCTCCTAGTCTCACATTTCTGAGAATCAAAGATGCAAAAGTGCCCTTGATCACAGGTTTGGATGACACTTAATAGGCTAGGCTTCAATTTTTCAACAAGCAACACATTCTTGGATTTGTCTTTTCCTAAATTCATAGTGCCTTTCCCAAGTATGTTACCTGAAGCATTGTCACCAAATGTAACTTTACCTTTTTGTTTCTTTAAGTTCAAAAACTTGTCTTTGTTTCCTGTCATATGTTTTGAGCACCCACTGTCAATATACTAGAGATCTTCTCTATCTTGGGATTTTAAGGCAATAAGACATTCCTTCTTTGGTGTTTTTTCTTTCCAAAGCTTCTTTTGCTTTCTAATGAATCTTGGTTGTTCTGAGACTTCCATTAATTTGCAATTACTGGCCTTATGTCCATAGTTATGGAATTTAAAGCATTCTAGGCCCACTTCTTGTAGAGGTTCAAAGGAGTTATAGTTTATTCTTTTGACTTGATTTACTGCTTGGTTATCTTTACGGTTATAGTTCTTAACCCTCAAATTTTTCCTTCTATATGCTCTACAATTCATAGCTTTGTGTCCGAAATTAGAGCATGCAAAGAAATAACCAAAGAAAATGCGAGGATACCTATTTTGATAGAACTTATTTGGTATTGTCTTATCTTCCTTCTTGATGGGTGGAAATGGTCCTTTGGAGTTTTGATCATTTCTTGTCTTCTCTTCATTTTTCTTCTTGAATGTACTGAGGAGAGTATCTGTATAAGATTTTGAATTAACTTGGCTTTATTCTTGAAAATAGCCTATTCCATTTTTATTAACTGAATCCCTTTGTGTGGTAATGATTTTGTCTAATATTTTAGAGCTATTTTCATATTTTGTTTGAATGAGATTTGCATCAAGTTATTTTCTCAGGTGAGCTATTTATGCTTCCATTCTTTCACAGGTTATTTGTTTTTCTTTAAGAGACTTTTCCAGACTTTCTTCGATCCTATTTTCTTCTAGGATTTGTTTTTTCAGGTTTCTCATGAGTTTCTCCATCTCCTTTTCTTTCTGTTCATGTTTTTCCTTTTGTTCAACTACAAAAATTTTCAGTTGTCTATATCTGGTTTTGTATTTTCTTAATTCATCCAAGGCACTGAGAAGTTCTTCTTCCATATTAACTTTTGCTTCATCCTCTAACTATTTGTCATGTTTAATTTCTTCTATCTCATTAGCCTCTTCAATACCTAGAAAGAGGACTTCATCATCATCAGATTCATCATTGCCACTAGACTCTGACGAACAACTGTTTTCTTCTTTTGAGTAAAAATTCTTTTTCCCTTTGTAAATTTTTTTCTTGTAGTTGGGGTTTTCCTTCTTGTATTGTTTGGTTTTGTTTTCTTCATCTTTAGGGTCCTCCTTGGGATAGGGACACTTGGCTACAAAATGGCCAACCTTTCCACAGTTAAAACATTTGAAAGGGAGCTTGCCTTTGTACTTCCCTGATCTTTTCTGAAGTTTTCTAATAAAATTGTCTTCTTCCACATCAGATTCTTCATGATGTCTGGATTGAGGTTTTTGCTTCTGATTCAAATTTTTTGTAGATTTTTTAAAAGCTGTTTCATCTTTTGCTGATTTATCATTCCCTATTCTCATTTCATATGTTGTAAAAATTCCATGAAGCTGATCAACTGTGAGTGTGTTTAGATCAGATCTATCTTCAATTATAGAAATCTTTGCATCATATCTCATAGGTAATGACCTTAGTATTTTTTTCACAATAGGTTTATCTGTAATTTCTTCTCCTACTGCTCTGATTGAGTTAACCACTTCATCTATCCTATGAAAGTACTCAACAATATTTTCTTCTTCTTTCATTTTTAGATTTTCAAACTGAGTTCTATAGGTCTGTAGTTTGGATTCTTTGAATTTGTCATCTCCTTAATATACATCCTCCAACTTGTCCCATATTTCTTTGGCTGATTTACAATGCATAACCTTCACACATATAGAATTAGTAAACCCTCCTAGAATTCCATTAACTTCTCTTGAGTTGTCATTACAAATTTTATTTCCTGCAACGTCTTTGGGTGGAGAAGTTGGTGCAGTGTAACCATCTACAATAGATTTCCAAATATCAAAACCAAGATCCAACATGAATTTTTTCATTCTCATTTTCCACAGAGCATATCCTCCTCCATTGAAAAATGGTGCTTTGTTGTTATACATTCCCTCTTGTTGATCCATCTTCAGGATCTACCTTCCATTTTGTTAGATTGTGCTGAAGGAACTTGCTCTGATACCAATTGAAGGATAAGATCCTGTCATTGAGGGGGGGGGGGTGAATCAGTGACGTAATAGTTATATCAAATTTTCCTTTATTAATGAAAAAATAATTTTAACGTAGTATTTATCGTGGAACCCAAATTGGGAAAACCACACATGCTTTTCTATTAACTGAAAAATTTGTTTTACATGTTACATAGAAGGAAGATATTCTTCCTTTTCGATCAACACCAACTGATCAGGATGCACCCACACCCTTGTTCACCATCACCAACTGGTAGGAGGCTACAACCCCCTGTTTAGTTAGCTACAACTGAAAAGGAAGCACCAACTCCCTCTGCAGGAACCAACCTGCCCTTGCACCACCCAACCACCCTTATTTTATGAATCTGGAAAAACTTCTGTATCAGGTCTTTACTGCATCTCTCTCTTCTTCTGTTATTTTTATATCTTCTGATTCAGACTGCAGAGATACTTTCTTCTCACCAAACTTCCTCATTTATATAGTCTTCAAAATGATGTGAGTTACAACGCACTGTGACCTTTCATTTGGACCATCACACCTCTTCATTTAACTAAACTAGAATCACCGTTTTATCATTTCTACCATGAAGGATTTTCATAAATTGATCACATATGGATCAATTTCATCCTTTAAACTCGATCCCAAATCTCTGCTATTTTCACAGAGACCGAATTTTGTAGAGGCACTTCCTTCAAACCATTACATGTGATCGACCTTTACAGAACCACGGGCTTACCAACTACAATGACGTATTTATAATTTCCTTTTAAAACTCTTATATCATATGACCAAAAACGGTGACCAGATGCTAGGCCAAACGAGCGCTTGAGCACTTATGTGAATCAACGGTCACAATTTTAACCTCCTGAAATGGACGACTATCGTAACTTTGACACTTCTCCCTTTAGAACTTTTGGACTTGAAACCTTTCAAAACTTCCGAATCAGATTTCCCGAATAGATCAGATGGTTTACGTTTATTTCGCGGAGACTAATTAATCATCATATTTGATTCTTACAAGGCTTAATCCGATGGTTGGGTCTTATTAAAGAATTGAAATGGATGGCCATAGATTAACTCGTGAATTCTTATATTATACTTACGATATCCTTCCATTGTGTTTTGATGAATGGTTGAGAATGCAACCGAAGTATTCTTCATATCGGACGACCCTGTGTATTTCAAAACTTCGACCTTCGAGAATTCAGAGGTTTGGACAATCGCTTCTCTGTTGACGTGGTCTCCTGATGTGACACATATTCATATCCTTGATCTAATGGTCATAATACTATCCAAAATTTTATCTTAGATCGAAAACTAAGAGTGACTTCGAAATCTCGGATTTCGGGTGTTTTCACTGTATGCTGCGACCAATTTTCCGATCTCCGAATCGACGAATTCCAGGAAATGGGCTCTAGCTTCTCTTCCTAGGCTTGTATCACATGTGATATTGGGCTATGACCTGCGGATCAACTCCTGAGTACCTCTCAACTTTGCGCTACGTGAAGTTTGAACTTATCTCCTCACAGTTTCTCCGAATCACGAATTCACGAATTCATTTATCTGTTTCCACGTCCCCCTCCTTCCAACCAATAGATAAGATCTCTTCGAGGCTTCAGACTTCATAACGCTCTCCTGCATTCTTCTTTTCTTATCTTGTCCTTCCATTTTAGAATCATCTGAAGGCTGACGAAAATTCGGGTAATCGAGATCTTAGATCTCAACCCTTGCTTATCCTACGGTCTTGATTTGATCCGATTGTTGACCAATCCTCCAATGGTCGTTAATCCCATGGTCACTCATATGACCAACGTGCAATGCTTATATTCAAAAATATATTTCCCAATGAATGGTCGATATCCTTTGTCATCAAATTGATAGTTATTGTCGCTTTGACCAAAAGGTAGGGGGCCTGAGAGGTCATCTCGGGCTCCATGCTGGTGAGATTCTTGAGGATTCCAAACTCCTAGAGCTTCCACCATACCTTTTCACTACGTGTCGCTAAGTTATGGAGAGTGCTATGTATATAAAACTACACAATTGTTTTTCTCACTTCCAATGTGGGATAAGTCCCGTTACATGAGACAATGCTGAGGCTTCTCATTTTTTCCTATGCATCAATCGAATTCTCATCTTTTCAATTGATTTCGACGACATTTCTACAATGCGTTTTTCCTTCTCAGATTTTGATCTTCATTTTCTAAGCCTCCTGAGCTTTTATCTCTGCATATCATCCAACTGTTTGACATCAAGCATTATGTGCTATATGTTATACTGTTGATCTCAATGATAATTCGTCATACCAACTTATCATCACATCAATGACATCGACTGTTGACATCAATGACACTAGGTCCAACATAAAACACCTAAGCTACAAACAAATAATTCAAAAATAAACCTATAGGTCCTAAAGAACACTAAAAAATCCAGATAAAAATCCCACAAATTGAGAAATTCAAGTTTCAAGATCAATGCAGAAACTTACCTAGAAAAGTGCATTGGAAGTGCAGATTCTGCCGCCTATTCCTTCATTGGTCAATGCAGATACTTGGCCTAATAAGTGAATTTTTAATTCACCTAATGACCCCAAAAAGTGGATTGGCACTTGGGGGTGTCCATACAACTATGAGCTGGTCTCCGAGATAGATATGAGTAGTTTCTAACACTCGTTTCATGTGGGAAAAGTCTAGAAAGTAAAAACAAAATGCTCTAAAACACTAAAAAAATAAATGAAAAAGAGAGGAAATTGGGTTTTACCCACACATCCACAACTAGGGATCAAAAGATGGTTCACATCCCCAATGGAGTTTCCAATCTATTGTGTAAATTATGCAACAAAGGTTAGCATATATACAAATCTAGTGCTTGTGTCTAGATCACAGGAAATGATAAAGAAATAAAACTAGAAACCCTATTTTTAAATGAAAATATTCACCTCCATCCTTACACTATTAATGTGAAAAGAAAAAAACTATATAAAAAAAAAACTAGGACAACAAATCTAGATGAAAGAATAGATAAATATTCTATTACCCAATGAAAGCTTTTACAACACCTATGAGAAATATCCTTGAAGAGAATGGTCTCCTTGGCCTCCTCATTGGGATGGTTCTTTTTGTTTTCCAATTGTATGGATTGGATTGGATCCTGTCCTTTGTGGTTGAAAGTGATGGTGAATGTGGTCAAAATATTTAGGAATTTTTTTGCATTACTTCATTACTTTCAATGGATGGATATGGAAAATGAAGTTAAATTCTTGAATTTATAAGAAAATAGTGGTTATCTTTGATATGGTCATGCTAACAAAATATTATTATTTGATGTATCAATTTTAACCTTTACTTTTAGGTTTTTTTAATTTATTTTTTCTTTTTTGGATAATTTCAAGAGGAAAACGTCATACAAGTGTTTTATATCTTTACCAAAAGGAAACAGCTTAAGAAAACGTGGTTCCTTGAGTTAAAATAATGGAAAATTATGTAAAAATGGGTTTAGATATTTGATGTCCTTACCATGAATGGTGTATTTTGGTAAACCTATATTTTTGGTCTAGGTGACCAATTTTTGAGTGATAACATAGAGGATGTAAGACTTAAGAGAATTCAACAAGAAAATCTAAGAGGAATGTCATTATTAGAGGTATAAAGTAGGTTAGTTGGAAAATGAACTCACCAAACACTAGGAATTATTCACCACCATGAGGGTATCTAGAAAAGGAGTGGGCAATAGGCCACTCAAATCTACTCGTAGATTCTTGGAAGAGGGAAGCGAAGGGATGATTCCACTACCCAATTCTGCTCCAACACTTGGGGGACAAAGAAAACAAGATGGAAAGAATCATCATAAATATAAAAGGTATGGCATGGTATCTTTGGTTTGCTTATGTTGCATGGAAATATTTCATAAGGATATCATTTATTGGCATTCAAGAAGGCCAATCAATCCATGCAATAACTATTGATAGTACTGTAACTGATTGACTAAACATTATGAGGCTAAATTATGGAGGCTTCACTTTGAAATCCATCCCAAGAACCAAAAAACCAAGAAGAAATATTGGAGAGTCAAGGTCAAGGGGAAAGAGGATTTGGTTGCACCTAAAAACTATGGAGAAGTGGTTATCCAATGATCTATTATAGTCGAGAATTCCATCCCTATACATGAGATGGAAAACATGCTCATTCCAATGGTAGTGCTTATTCAACTCTTATATTCTATCCTACAACTGAGGCACACTTTCTTAGAGATATTCTAGAGATTGCTTGATGACAGTAGAGGAGGTAGGTACACAAATGTAGAGAAGAAGACGAATGAAAGGAGTTGAATATTTTGGAGATTAAAATACTCCAAATAGGTAGGTGTGATCTTAAATGGATCCTTTGAATAGTCTCTCTTTTTAACCTTGTAATAAAAAAATAATTTTCCAACCATTGTCTAAGAGCCAAAATTCACGGAAGACAAAAATAATCATATGATGGTTGGCCTTCTATGGAATCTCTATTAAAAGAGTATTTCTAGAGGTAAAGGAGACCAAAGAGGAGGATATCAAGAGAGCTTGAGAGGAAATGAAGAAGTATGGTAGTAATAAAACATGAAGGACTTAGAATAAGAAGCTTATTTAAAGATCAGATGTTGCCTTTGATCCAAATCCATCTACAATTTTTCTAGTGAATAAGAATACACCATAACCTTAGTTGAATGTCCATTTCTTACCATTTTAATCAATTCTTGAGCATATAAAACCCCCATTGAATGATAGTTTATCATTTGGGTTTCTAGTGTAAAAATATCTAAGTTCGTGGTGTCTGAATGGATTTCTAAATGACATTCTCTATGTGCTTTATTATTTCTAATTATGATAATAAATTTTTGGAATGAAAACAATATGGTTTGTTGTGTTAGTTCTTAGTTAGATATTATTATTATTTTTTGGAGTCGTTGATCTCCATTTAATTAGAGCTACAACAAAATAACCATCCTTAAGCCTAAGAGTGTTAAGCCCCTAGACAAACCCCAATGATAAGCATAAATGCCCATGTAAATACCTATATATTGAGTTGCTATATTTCTATTGTTATATTGTCATTGTTGAATAGACTTTTTAATTGTAATTGGACCCTTGGTATCCTATAT
>ML813376.1:238398-276191 GCA_009831015.1 Picea engelmannii | reverse complement strand
CCCAGAATTTTATGAAGACCTAACTATTACTTAAGTGGGTTTTTGTTTGAATTTTTATTTTTATGCTAGGGCCCTTTTTTCTTTAAGGTTACACTAAAATTTTTACCCTAGAAAAGCCTTAGGCTTAGGACTTAGATTCTGAGTTAGGAGACAATTGGTTAGGGGAGTTGTTTAAGGATTTCTTAAGGTGTTAATGTCTTAGGGCTGTCTAGGTTTATTTCTTCCTCATCATCAGTGCGACGTGCCCTTCTGGATGCACTACGTGCTCCAAGGGTGCCACAAGCCTCATTCGTTTCTTTTGCGCAACGTGCCCTTCAGGATGCACCACATGCTCCAAGGGTGCCACTCGCTTCTTGTGTTTCTTTTGCACGACGTGCCCTTCAAGATGCACCACGTGCTCCAAGGGTTCCACTCGCTTCTTATGTTTCCTTTGCGCGACGTGCCCTTCAGGATGCATCACGTGCTCCAAGGGTGCCACTCGTCGACTAGACTGATTGGTAGACATCTATAACCCCTGGAGTCAACACTCCGCCAGGTGAACTTGTGGGAGACTAAGGGCTCTAAGGAATAAATCCCCCACCTTATTGCGTGCCCCTTAGAATCATCGTGAGTGACTGTCGCAGTCTGCCCTCACGACATCATGGATCCTCTCGAACTAGGTAATCGTTAACCTACAATTCGAGCCACGACAGGAGTGCTAGTAGGCGGTGGCAGGGCTCCTGTCCACCCCTCTCCCTCAACCTCTATAGAAATCGTGTATGGCCCCTTTACTCCATATGTGAGTCTGGTCGGCAAGATATCGTCAGCCTACATCATCGACAATCGTGTCAGAACATGTCAACATCAAATCATCAAATCAATGAAATATCATAGTAAATAAATCAACCCCAATAGCACACTCCCTGACTCAATCCAGAGTCCAAGGGGTTCCACTGATGCCTCTGCATCCTCAAGGTCCAAAACCCTGCACACTCAATAAAATGGAGTCAATAGCACCTGTCTACATCAAATAGTAAAACATCATGTCGTCTATCATAATGCATCATAATCAAGTATAAATGTTTTAACATCAGAAAAGTCCAGATCACTTGTGAGCAAGTGTCCTCAAATAATAAGTTTTCTCAGTGCGCCAGAGCGGGATGTTACATACACCCCCTCTTGGTATAAACTTTGTCCCGAAGTTTCTCAGTATAAATGCCGAAATAAAAGTATCACAGTATCATAAGTCTATCTATCAAACAAAAATGGGAACTGCTGGCGCATATCATATGTGTCCTCCCAGGTCGTCGAGTGCGGACTATAACTGTCCCACTGGACCTTGACCTGATCTACCATTCGACGTCGTAACTGTGGAATGCGATGATCTAAGATGCAGATCGACTCAGTCGTGAGTGCTCCCTCGTCCAATACCTGCAAGGAACTCATGTCAATCACGTGTGTAGGATCACTAATATAATGTCTCAAAACAGATACATGAAAAACATCGTGCATACGCCTCGAAGAATCAGGCAAGGCTAGTCGATATGCCATGGACCCCTTTCTCTCCACAATCTCGAAAGGTCCCACAAACCTAGGAGAGAGTTTATCTCCCTTTCCAACTTGATCGAACTCTTATGCGGTTTAACCCGCAAGAAGACTCGATCACCGACCTCACAACTACGGTCGAATCGATGTGCATCGACATAACTCTTCTATCGATCATGCGCTTCTTAATCCTTTGTCTTATGGGTTGCAATGGCTCTTCCATTTCTTGGATCTCTTCTGGTCCAACCAAGACCCTATCCTCAAGCCGACCCCAACTCAAGGGCATCCGACACTGTCACCCATAAGGGAACTCAAAAGGCGTCATATTAATGGTGCTATGGTAATGGTTGTTGTAAGTGAACTCTACTAGTGGCAAGAATTCCTCCCAATGCTTTTGTTGGTCCGTCACGTACATGCGCAACATGTCTTCCAAGGTTTGGTTCATTCGTTCGGTCTTCCCGTCAGTCTCTAGGTGATACACAGTACTAAAATTAAGTTGGGTTCCCAAGGGCTCTTGGACACTCGTCCAAAATCGTCCAGTAAACACCAATCCTCGATCAGATATAATCTTCTTAGGCACGCCATGCAGCCTCACAATCTCACTGATGAAAATTCTCGCTATGTTAGGTGCCTGATACATCGTACGCATAGGAATAAAGTGAGCACTCTTCGTCAGAGTGTCTACTACTACAAAAATCGAGTCGTGTCTCCTTTCCATCAGTGGCAATCCAACAATAAAATCCATCGAAATAACTTCCCATTTCGATTCCGGAATGGCATGTGGTTGAAGTAATCCTGCTGGGTGTCTATGTTCAGCCTTTACCTGCTGACACTCTAGACATCTGGCCACATAGTTGACTATGTCAGCCTTCATTCCCTTCCAAAAGAACAAGGGTTTAAGGTCTGCCCTCAGCTTCGTGACTCTCGGGTGAGCCATGTAAACTGCTCTATGAGCCTTGCTCAGGATCAACATCCTCAACTCTTCGTTAGGTGGTACATAAATCCGATCTCTAAACCTCAATAAACCATCGCTATCAAATGAATATCCCTCATATCGTGGTACCATCATTGTGTTTTGTCCGATAAAATCCTCGACTTATTTGTACCAGTCATCATCACGCTGTAAAGTGAGAATCTTCTCACGTAGATTTGTTTGAAGAGGTAACACTGAAAAGATGCATGGCCTCTGACTCCAGGCATCCGCCATTCGGTTCACTGTTCCCTTTATGTAAGTAATCTCGAAGTCGTACTCGCTAAGAAATTCCGACCAACATCGTTGTCGCACGTTCAAGTCGCTTTGCGTAAAAATGTGTTGTAGTCCACAATGATCAGTCTTTAATTCAAATTTTCGTCCAACAAGGTAGTGTCTCCAAACCTTCAAGGCATATACGATGGCTAATAACTCCAAATCATGCATTGCATAGTTCTCCTCGTGCCTTCTCAACTTCCTCAAAATGTAAGCAATCACTCGTCCATCTTGCATCAAAACTCCACCTAAACCTTCCTTGGATGCGTCAGTGCATACCAAGAAGTCCGCATCCATGTCAGGGACCTTTAGTATCGACACTGTCGTCAACAACTCCTTAAGCCTCCGAAATGCTTCTGTGCATTTCTCGATCCAAACAAACTTCTTGTTTTTCTTCTGCAATTCCGTGATCGGATTTGCTATCTTTGAAAATACCTCGACAAATCGTCGATAGTATCCTGCTAAACCCATAAAATACGTACTTCTGCGACGTTCGTCGGCGCAGGCCATTCCATAATAGCCTCAACCTTGGTTGGATCTGCGACAATACCTTTGCCAGAGATGACATGTCCTAAGTAGTGAATCCTTGATTGATAAAAAGAGCATTTGGACAACTTCCCATACAATTTGTGCTCTCGTAGACACTGTAGTACCAAGCACAAGTGATCGTCATGCTCCTCCGTCATCCAAGAGTAGATCAAGATATCATTAATGAATACTTGGATGAACTTGTCCAAGTACTCATGGAACACCCCGTTCATCAAACTCATGAATACCCCTGGGGCATTTGTCACTCCAAATGGTAAAACAATAAACTCATAATGTCCAAATCGTGTCTTAAAGGTGGTCTTAGGGACGTAATCCTCCAGATCCATAACTGGTGATACCTTGATCGCAAATTGATCTTGGAGAACACCATCACACCCTTCATTTGATTGAACAGATCATCAATTCTTGGTAAGGGATACTGATTCTTGATCGTAGCCTTTTTCAGTTGACGGTAGTCAATGCAAAGCCTCCACGATCCGTCCTTCTTTCGTATGAAAATAATTGGTGCACCCCACGGTGACACACTAGGGCGTATCAGTCCTAGGTCCAACAACTCCTTCATTTGCATTTACATCTCTTGCAACTCCGGGGTCGACATCCGATAAGGGGCTCTTGCTATCGGTTCAGTCCCTAGTTTTAGGTCTATGGTAAACTCCAATTCCCTTTCCGGTGGCATCCCAGGTAACTCCTCTGGAAACATGTCCGCAAACTCCTTCACCACCGAAAGGTGTTCTAGACCTTCCGCTACTCCCTTTTCGTTTAGCACGAGGATTGCATAAAGCTTTCACCCCTTGCGCATACTCTTCCGTAACTGTAAGGAAGAGACGAACCTCAGGGAAACTCCCTAGTTCCATCCTACAATCACACGTCTCTATCCTTCGTCATCAACCAAGCTCAACTGTTTCATCTTACAATTGAGTATCGCCTCATGTGATTCCAACCAATCCATACCAATCACGATGTCATAAGATCCTAAGATCGTGACGTACAAGTTGACCCTCGTGACAAACTCTCCCAGGTTAAGGGCACAGCCCGTAACCTTTCCTCCAACCTTCTGTTTGGCTCTCGAGGCCATCTCTACGAAGATAAAATCATTCTGTTCGACTGCCTTTACCTTAATCCTTTTTAGTGCTGCACCAGAAATGAAACTCTCAGTAGCACCTGGGTCTATCAAAAAACTAAGGGTCTGGTCAGAGACAATACCTGTCATCTCGAGCACTGTCAACTGGTGCTCTGCTTAGCGGTTATTCACCGCTGCATGAATCCGATGGGCCTTGCCCATATCTCCCACTGTAATGGGTCCGGCTGATATGGACACTCTAGTCCTCTCCATAGGACAATCGCGCTGGTAGTGTGGCTCCCCACACATCCAACACCCCTTCTTTGGCCCAGTAGTCCTGGTACCCAAAGTAAAAGAGGATGGCCCACTGACCTAGAGCCCTGGTTTGTTCTGCTGAACAGGCCTAAACTACAAATGCTGCGGGCAACGCTGCTGCTGGTGCTATGGTCCCCGATAAGGTGTCCGCTGCTGAGGCGACAGTTGTCGGGGTGTAGTGAAAGTGGATCCCCTATGGAAGCCACGATGTCAAAGCGTATGTCTTGCTGGTGTCTGATGCTGTGACGTACCAGATGAACTCTGCCCTGCGGGTCTCGCTGGAGTCCTGGTCTGACCCCCACTGATAAGCTCCTCCTCTGCTATGAGGGCCTTTGGACAACGTCGTGCAAGGTTTGAGGCATCAAGATCCTAACCCTTGCATGCAAGCTGTCGTTAAGGCCAAACGTGAACCGATTGACCTTGAGTTTCTCTGTGTTAAGGTGGGGAGCATACCAGAGCAACTCCTTTAAATGTGCCTCATACTCGGGCACCGTACGACCTCCCTGTCGTAAAGCATTGAACTCATTGAGATGACGCTCAATGAATTCCTCTGAAAGGTACCTCTCTCAGAACCGTTCCTCAAACAATTCCCATGACACGTCTTCAACGACCATGTTCAGCTACGGCAGGAGCATCTTCCACCATAGAAGAGCGCTCCCCTTCAGTTGAAAGACCGTCATGCGGACCTTTATGTTGGAGGTATAATCGCGAAGTGCGAAGCACATCGCCATATTCTCCAACCAAGCCTCGGTGGCTGCGATGTTCGAGGCACCAAAGAACTCGGGAAATTTGACCTTCTCAAGTTCACGGTGAATGCTACCTGTAACAGCCGGTGCGAGCGACGGAACCTCAGCGGGTGCCGGTGCCCTGGCCTCGTCTCTGTCCAATCAACTGATCAGAGCCTCAGACATGCGCTGAAAGGATCTCATCATCCCAATAACAACGCCAATTGCTATCTGCTCCTGTCCGAGAACCTGCTCACCTCCCTGGGGGTTAAAACCCTTAGGCGTGGATGCTACTAAAGGTGTCACGCCTCCTCCCTTAGCCCCCGTCGTCTGCCTCCGCGGCGTCCTCTAACCATGATTACCGTGCACACACACAATCAATTCGATCAACAATGGTTCAATCAGATCAAATCCTATCTATGAAATCCGTAGCGAATCCCAAGTTGCGGGTTGAACCTTGCTCTGATACCATATGTAACATCCTCCTCGTTACGACAACAACTCAGATAACATGTGCAATTTTTTTTTTGTTTGTTTTGCCTTTTTTTTTTTTTAAAGTGTGTGTGTGTGTGTAGAAAGGGAACAAACACACTTGATTCTACGTCACCACCCGACGACCAACAAGACGCAACCAAGAAGACATAAGGCGCACACAAGTAACTGCAAACATGAAACGACCACAGACATAAGGAAGAATCCATAATAGCAGTTTTTACTATTTCTGCACAGGAAAACAGGGCATTTAATATTAGTCCTCTGCTCCGGAGAAAGAGAGAAGGTCAGATAGGCTCCTGGCTGACTGCTCAGGCATAAACTAGTAACCCGATGACGCACAAGATGCAAGAAAGATGAACACAACAAGACGACATACGACGCACCACAACATGTGTTCAACAACGATCAAACGACAATAAGTAAGACTGACTACCCATCCGTCCTACCCTGCAATGGTTAGGACCTCCAAGACACATAAGCAACGCTCAAGCCCAAGTTACCATCGATTTTAACCATTTAAGGCCTCAAGGTTGGTGACTTTTCTGAGGAACATGGAGGTGTCTACATCCCACCTGACGCAAGCAGACCAGGCAATATAATGACTACCACCAAGTACAAATATAATCAAGAAAAACCACGACTACTATGGTAGGTGCCAGTCCGAAGAACTCATACATCAACAACTGATATTATGACAGGGCACTAATTATGACTCAGATGACCATAGTGCAGACCGACCCCATTTAATTTCTATTAATCGATGAGTCACCAACCCAACCTTAATTAAGGTATATTAAACCATTTCCTTCCCAAATTTACTGGATCATAATAAACGATGTTACTTAGGTTCCAGAACCTTACCTTTGTATGTTAATGTTAATAATGTAATTTCAACGACACTATCATAAAGCCACCCTATCATTACTTTTATATTCTACCAACATGCAAGTAAAAGCACAAGTACCATACATTTTAATATTATTTACGACAATGATCTACAATACCCAGACCCTAATAACCATATCATCATTTTATATTCCAATGAATTGCAACTAAAGCAATCGGGATCTTACATTTACTGGTCATAATATAACAATGCAATTTCGATAATACTACCATGCATTAACTGCATCCTGACTTTGGATACTAATATGATACCGCAATGAAAATAACCATGTCCTTACTTTTTATGGGTCATAAATAACAATAAAATTTTGTAACCCTTCCATAACTTAACTACCTCCTTACTACAATATCAGATTGACTTCGCAATTGAATTAACCAGACCTTACCTCCTGCATGATATCAACCACTAAGTTTTAAGTTAAAAAAAACCAAAATTCCCATTATCAAGCAATACCCAAATATATTAACTAACCTAGTTGATATCAGAATGAAAGTGTTAAATCAACGCTCAACTTAAAAAAAAAACCATTCATCAACTTTTTATAGCACGAGATTCAAATAAGGAAATAAAACAATACACCATGTAGACAAGACATATCCCAGTCGTATGGCCGCTGTACCCAAGATTATTTAATCCAAGCCGAAAGATATTTAGCATAACAACATCAACTCAATACTTAGTTCACATGAAAGTTTTAGAATGATACCCCAAAATGGAACAATTGTCATATTATTTAAGACCTTCCAATTTATTTTTGCTGTAGCTAAAATGAGTAACAACGATTTGAATCCTAAATTAAAGCAATTACCCACGACCAACTTAAATCAACGACCAACTACTCGATGGGTAGGTTAGCTTAACGGTTTTCTCTTAAAATGAAGCCAGGTGGTCTCAAAGGGAGCTAAAAGTCTAAAGTTGGGCTGTCAGGAGATACTGAACTACGCAGGCAATTACGACGCACACAGGGTAAGTGGTGACAGGGGTTTAAGGCACAAGCATAATTACGATGCAAGCGCAAGGTATCCAACGATAATGTGCAACTTCAAGACACCTGACTGATAAAAAGAGCTGTTGTAATTCTGTAAAATAAATTAAACAGAGAATGAAAATGAGGTAAATTACGTCCACACTACCTGAAGGTTTGTACGAGTTATTTCCAAAATTTACAGGTCATTATTCTTTACGCGGAACTGTGAAATCTCCACTTTAATAATAAAAGGAGGTCAACCATCTCAAATTAACTCAAATTTTCTTTTCAACAGATAAACACGCCATTACTAGAAGGACCTATCTTACGGGAAGAATAGGATGTCGGAAACACTTGAATAGTTTAAGCAGAAAAAGCCAATCGACGGATCTGACCGGCCAGCTTGAACCAGCGACCTAACAATGGACGGTAAGAAAAAAAAGGGGTTACCCACGATCCCAAAATAAGATGCATCGAACGTCAGAATGGACAGCCAACATCAAGGTTCGCTAAAAAATTACACAGGGATAATACCCGTAAATCTCTCACTGAATCAGTTCAGAAAGTCAAGGAAGGAATCCTGGTGGGCATCCCTACTATCAATGGCGAGCTGGAATGAAACTGGTGAGTAAAGGAAGGGTCTCCTTCGAAGGAAAACCCGAGGTAAAGAAGATGCTCGCTCAACGCTGTGTTCCCCTTATCTCGAAGGTGCTGCAAAGGTTGAAAGGTTGGGCACAGAGATCTGGGGCGAGGGCCTCCCTGTAAGTCGAGGGGGACGAAGAAGGGTGGAAGGAACTGGGGTTGTGGTGACAGAAGCACAGGATTCAATGCCTGGATGTCCAGCCAACCAGAAAGAATATTACCGCTACCTCAGGATCTTGGAAGCGCTCACTTAAGCAGGGTTTCGAGGGTTGTATTCAGAGGTGGAATCAAGGAAGGTAAAAAAAAACATTAGAGAGATTAAGGAGTAATAAAATCTGGCTGGTGTTACTCCATCCATTAAGGTGATCTATGTGTAGAGTTGGACTAATGATAGGTAAGGACCCTACAGTCCTAGATCGATGACTAAATAAAAGAATTTACACAATCTTGAATAATAAACAACGATTTTACACACCCCAGAATAATAAACCAAGCTAATTTACATTGTCCAGAATATTAAACCACTATTTTACACAGTGCAGAATAAGAAACAAAGTTATTTTACAGTCCAGAATAGTAAACAAATCTATTTAGACAGTCCTTTCATGAATTTCACATTGCCAATACCATGCAGGTGAACTATCATAGTGTTGGTCATTTACGGTAAAATTTTACAGCAACCAAATTACAGCGAAGAATCTAATACGAGCATTCTACTCTACCAAATAATGCGCATACCTTTTTCCTTATCGACCGCATCGATTGATGTCTGAGCCTCGATGGATGTCCGCGCGCTCCGTGCCGCTCCTACCTGCCGACCGTCGAGACCTCATCGATACCTCCTAGGCAATCCCTAGGGGTACTCTGCTTCCCCCTTATCCCCCCGAGCAGCAAAGGGGCCTCACACAGTCTAGATGATAGATATAGCTTCCCATCTCACCTTGCAAGGATGAGCTACCACTCCTAACCGAGATGGAAAATCCCAACTCCTCACAAGCAATCATTCAAGCCACGATCTGGTAGTGTAACGTTACTCTTACCACCCCCTCCCCATCTTCCTCATCTACCTTTCTTTTATAGAGTTTTGAGACCCCCTCTTTCCCTAATCACAATCAATTTAAGTTTTAATGAAAACCCTAAAAAATTCTCTGTTTTACAAGTGTCACTCATCCCCCACGTTTCTCCATAAATTATTTTCTTTTTATTAAAAGGCTCCTTTCCCTATTTTTATTATTCCCTTTCTTTCCTTTTTTATTTTTTTATTTTTTTAAAAACCTAAAAGGTAAATGCGCTAATTAATCTTTTCACTTATTATTTATTTAATTATCTTTTGTTCTTTCACAAGTTAGGAAATAATATAAATGCGCTAATTAATCTTTTCACTTATTATTTATTTAATTATTAAATAATTTCTTCTTTGCAATTTTTTTTTAAACCATTAGTTTTAATTTAATTCTTACTCTCATTATTTACCCCCAGAATTTTATGAAGACCTAACTATTACTTAAGTGGGTTTTTGTTTGAATTTTTATTTTTATGCTAGGGCCCTTTTTTCTTTAAGGTTACACTAAAATTTTTACCCTAGAAAAGCCTTAGGCTTAGGACTTAGATTCTGAGCTAGGTGACAATTGGTTAGGGGAGTTGTTTAAGGATTTCTTAAGGTGTTAATGTCTTAGGGCCGTCTAGGTTTATTTCTTCCTCATCATCAGTGCGACGTGCCCTTCAGGACGCACTACGTGCTCCAAGGGTGCCACTCACCTCGTTCGTTTCTTTTGCACAACGTGCCCTTCAGGATGCACCATGTGCTCCAAGGGTGCCACTCGCTTCTTGTGTTTCTTTTGCATGATGTGCCCTTCAGGATGCACCACGTGCTCCAAGGGTGCCACTCGCTTCTTGTGTTTCTTTTGCGCGACATGCCCTTCAGGATGCACCACATGCTCCAAGGGTGCCACTCGCCGACTTGACTGATTGGTAGACATCTATAACCCCTGGAGTCAACACTCCACTAGGTGAACTTGTGGGAGACTAAGGGCTCTAAGGAATAATGCCCCCGCCTTATTGCACGCCCCTTAGAATCATTGTGAGCGACTTTCACAGTCTTCCCTCACGACATCGTGGATCCTCTCGAACTAGGTAATCATTAACCTACAGTTCGAGCCACGATGAGAGTGCTAGTAGGCGGTGGCAGGGCTGCTGTCCACCCCTCTCCCTCAACCTCTCTGGAAATCGTGTGTGGCCCCTTTAATCCATATGTGAGTCTGGTCGGCAAGCTATCGTCAGCCTGCATCATCGACAATCGTGTCAGAACATGTCAACATCAAATCATCAAATCAATGAAATATCATAGTAAATAAATCAACCTCAATAGTACACTCCTTGACTCAATCCGGAGTCCAAGGGTTTCCACCGATGCCTCTGCATCCTCAAGGTCCAAAACCCTGCTTACTCAATACAACTGAGTCAATAGCACCTGTCTACATCAAATAGTAAAACATCATGTCGTCTATCATAACGCGTCATAATCGGGTATAAATGTTTTAACATCAGAAAAGTCCAGATCACTTGCGAGCAAGTGTCCTCAAATAATAAGTTTTCTCAGTGCACCAGAGCAGGATGTTACACTTTTAAAGCAAGTATAGTAGTCACAACATTCATGGAAATAATTTAGAAGCTACAAGAAATCCTTAAGATCATTGTAAGTGTCATAGATCTAGTTTTTGTTGGAAAATTTTAGACCAAATTGTTTTCTTTTTTGGGTACACAATTGGATCATATCTCATCTTACCATCCTCAATTTGATGAAAAAATTGAGGTTGAAAATAAATGTATAGAAGGGTATATTTGTTGCGTTTCATATGATAAAAAACATAACGGGTCAAGTGGTTTCCCTTGGAAGAATGGTGGTAAAACATATCCTTACATACTTCATAAAAAATATCCCCATTTATAGAAATTTATGGATATCATCCTCCATCCATCACAACACTCTTGAAAGGGAAAGTGAATGTTCAAGCAGTGGAGGACCACATAGATCACAACCAAAGGTTCTCAAATTATTGAAGGGAAACTTGGTTATAACACAATATAGGATGAAACAACAAGTAGATCAACATCACAATGAAAGAGAATTTGAAATGGGGGATTGGGTATTTTTGAGGCTAAAACCATATAAACATATGTCCCATGAGCAACAAAATAAGGAAAATAAATTAGCACCCAATTATTATGGTCCCTATAAGGTGTTGCAGAGGATTGGAAGTATGGATTACAAAATGGAGTTACCTCCATCTTCACATGCACATCCAATATTCCATGTTTCTTTCTTAAATAAGGTAATCAATGACAAGATCCTCGTTATCTTATAATTATAGACAAAATTTGAGGCAAGATTTAAGTAGCTGCAAAATCAAGCAATCGTTGAGTACCTTATCAACTAGAAGAACATGCCAATAGAAGAAGCAACATGGGAATATGAGTTATTCAAGAAGAAACATATATATTTAATCAAGTGTCAAGGGAAACACTTGTTTGAAGGGGAGGGGCATGTTAATCCCCTACAAAAAGTCCCATGTAAAGCCCTAGATATTGAGTTGTTGTATTTTTATTGTTATATTAGCATTGTCAGCTATACCTTTTAATTGTAATTGGACCCGTGGTATCCTATATATATATAATAAGGAGACTTATTTTAGGTGCATATCATATTCTATTTTTCATTTCATATATTGTAAAAGGAGGTTTAGCCCTCAAAGTGGATTATTCATTGGCTAATTTTTGGAGTTTGTTTCATAACCTAGAGCATGGGATTTACTCCAAAATGACCCAATATAGAGCATCTCCACTCTCATTTTCTTACTGGTCATGATGTACTTCCTGAATTCTATGTGAATTCTCCTATATCCACCCATTTATTTACTCCTTCAAATCAACTCAATATCCGTTGGAGATATTACACACTCACCTAGAATTATTTTCCTAAGTTTTATAGTCCAATGTTGAGAACACTTGAATATTCTCTCTAGAGAATATTCCCCTACAAAATAGGGCATTCCTCTTCAGTTTAGAGTCAATTACACTTATTTATACTAGTGGAAGTCACTCATGCATGGAAACCTCAGTTTTATTACCAATAGTTGCATGTATTTCTCTCACTTCCACATGTGTGACTCAATTAACTGATGATTGCATGGATATGTTAACTAGGACTAGGTGGAAATTCACTCCAGTTTCTGTCAGTGCATGTCTAGATCTCTCTAGATCACTACTATGGCACATTATTTACTCATGTAGCCTATATATATATTATAAATTATTCACTCTTTGAGTGTGGAATACAGATAATATAAATTCTTTCATTCTTTCCTCCATTTTTGTCTCTTCTCTTCACACCATTGCATGTTGTGTATGCTTCATTGTTAGCTAAATATTATGTACAGGTGTTCACCACATATTACATGGTATCATATCCCACAGACCGCTATTAAGGATCATCACCAACACTCTTTTGCAACTACCGAAGATGGAACAAAGCAACATGAAACATGAAATCTATGTTTTATTCGTCGTCAATACTTTTCATGCCTCATGACTATTTGGAGTGGAAGAAAAATATTTTACTTCTTCTCAGAAGTAGAGGCTTATACCAAATAACCATGAAGATGGAAGTTGATCCTGATTCTGCTGATGAGAAAAATGACTTTCTCAATAGACAAGATATGGCCATAGGATGTATTTGCATGTCTTTTTCTCCTGAACTTTTCCATCAAGTATATGATGAATCACAAGACTCAACAACAAAAACATTATGGAATAGATTGAAGGTTCTATTTGGGAATAAGGAATATTGCATTTAGAATGTTGACATGATAGATCTAGTAGAAAATCCACTGGAAGATCAATCCTCTCAGTTTGAAGAGCCTTCTACATAGGTATCTGCACAACATTTTGTTCCATTCATTGAAGACAATATCTACTCCATTTCAGAGATGTTTTCTAAAATGAATATAGAATATATCATCCATTCATATCAGGAGCTGCATGAAGACACTTTTCATGCACCATTCATGCATCCCAGGAGCCACATGTAGAGACTCCCATGCATGCATCTCAATATCCAAAAAGGGGGCCATGCACATCATATTCAATTGTGACATTTTTTGAGTATAATTTGCAGAAAAAAATGGATATTTGAATTCTCCTTGGAAAAATACCCGATTTCCAAAAAATGATTGTCTAAAACAAAGTCAAGGAAGTGATGTTATGAGAATTTTAAAATCAATAATTTTTAAACATTTTTTCCCGAAATGTCTGCGCGATTTTCAAAGTTTCATCCAAATTTTATTTGGATATTCTTATTTACAATAAGATAAAGTGGATATGCGTGGACATCTCACTGGTGCATCTATATCATCATATCCATACAACCATCTACATCTTCAACAAAATCTTCACCGAGCTTAAACTTGCACATTGGCAAGGTCTCCTAGGAGTGAAGGACACAAGTGCTTAGCAATTGCCTGTTAAAAAAAAAACATTTATGCATTGTAATTTGAGGAGGCGTTTTCCCATGAGGTTTTCCCTCTTTCCTCACTTTTTCAATGTTTCATTCTTAGATGCACTATAAAATGGGTACCTAACATGACCTTGGTTTTCGAGACCCATTCATCATGTACACCCTAGTAGTGTTCATGGGGGGTGTTGGAGATATTACACACTCACCTAGAATTGTTTTCCTAAGTTTGATAGTCCAATGTTGAGAATGCTTGAATATTCTCTCTAGAGAATATTCCCCTACAAAATAGGGAGTTCCTCTTTAGTTTAGAGTCAGTTACACTTATTTATACTAGTGGAAGTCACTCATGCATGGAAACCTCGGTTCTATAATCAATAGTTTCATGTATTTCTCTCACTTCCACATGTGTGACTCAATTAACTGATGCTTGCATGGATTAGTTAACTAGGACTAGGTGCCATTTCACTCTAGTGTCTGTCAGTGAGTGTCTAGATCTCTCTAGATCACTACTATGGCACATTGGTTTCTCATGTAGTCTATATCTATTGTAAATTATTCACTCTTTGACTCTGGAATACATATAATAGAAATTATTTCATTCTTTCCTCCATTTTTGTCTCTTCTCTTCACGCCATTTCATGTTGTGTATGATTCATTGCTATCTATATATTCTATGAAGGTATTCACCACATCTTACAATATCCATCATTTGACAATACCCACATCCCCACATCACCTATTCAATCGAATGATAATGCTTTTATTGGTGGGCTAATATAGCTATTTGTGCATTGTACAAACCAAAGGTAACAACTAATGTTTGTGTATCATAAATTATAGCCAACATGGGTTTACATGAATCACTAGCCCATTGATAGTTCATTCATTTACCAATACAATGTCTTATAATTGTGTAATCTGTGCTTAGATACAACACTTTATTTTTGGATTGTATGCTATGAAATTTTGGGGTGCCTTACAATAGGTAAAATAAAATAAAAAACAAACCTAATTGAATTCCATCACAATCCACTCAATAGAAAACAATTTGCCTCAAAGGAGATTGGAAAGCTATAGCCAAAAATCCTTCATTGATTTTATCATTTCCAGTGTTAGTTGGAATGCTTAAAACTTATATCAACTACAACCATCTCTTATCAATGCATTCTCAACCAATGCTTTTTTTCATCCACACACACACACACACACATTCTTTACTAATTGAATTAGGGATACACAAAGATGTGTAAAAGGATGCTATTGCATAATTTTATGCATATAGATTTCCAATTAGATACAACCAACTTTGAATGAGATTGCAATTAAGAGTGAGGAATGGGATTGCAATTAAGAATAAATCATGTTATTAATTCCTCATGGACTTAGTGGTAGTTAAGCCATAAGCTAGAATTATTGCATTGCGATTACACATGAAAAAATACACAAATTTGGAATTGTTTATTTTCTATTGACTGGCCTTATCACTCAAATAAAGTAGCCAGGAAATGAACTAAAGTTGAAAAAAGAGATTCCAAGTCTATAAGTTAAAATAGAGAATAGAATTCTTAAAATCAATTATGAGCATAATGACTGAATTGACATCTAATTGTTTTCATAATTATAATTTTGATTATGTAGGGTATTCATGTTTATGAGATAGATAGATAATAGGCCTACCATTGACAGAATAGGGAGGAACAAATATATGTGAAAGGAGAAACAACCCAAGATTTGCAACATCTATTTTAGACTTGACAATCATGTTATTATTACCACAAAAGGAGAATTCATTCCCAACATTACGAGCAAGTAGGAACAAACAGATTCCATACAAAGCATGGTTAAATAGGTTTGATATTTATTTTTTAGATGGAGAGGAAAAGATAAGTCACTGCTACTCTCTAATAATTGAATTGACCTTGGTGTGTACTTAGACGTTTTTACCCTCCCTCATACAAATTTTTGGATCTCCTAGTAGAGACATTTATTTTAGTGTTGATATCATACATTGGCTCATTAGAAATCTCAATTGATTCAACATAAGGATATGGTTTGGCCAATTTAGGATGAAACATAGTTGATTTGGCTTCTAAGTTTTCAAAAAAAGAACACATTGAAGCATTCCTACATGTATTTTATATAACACATACTATATCCTTGATACATTAGTAGGTATTAAATGCCAACTTTGGGTATTCAATCATCAATATAATGGGATAGTGTGGCATGTGGAGAGTTCACCTTTAACCCTTTACATTTTGAACAACCACATACTATTGGGGTGTCATAAAAGAGATCTATATCATGGTGATGTACCATTGTCCTAAGATGGTTGTTGGAAGCTGGGATGTTACAATTAGTAGGGTAAAGTGGCTCTCCATTTCCATCTACTATATGTTTGTGTATCTTTCTCTTGATAATATCTTGCGACATTTTTGGATTGGGGGAATATATTGTGCATTCAAACTCAAACCCGAAAGAGGATATTATAAAATTCAATATATACGTATTCAAATGCATGTACAAAGGCATCATAAATTCAATTAAATAACCAAAATATAAATAAATCATAGACTTACTACAAATTTCAAGGGAGAACTTGATGAATTTGAAATGATATGGAATCTAAAGAATTGACCATTTGATATTATCACCTTATATTTTCCCTATATTTGAGACAAAACAATAATAAATATGTTTCCACATTATTAAAAGAAATTTTGGGAAGCATGTAACATTCCAAATTCAAATAGATTTTTGAAGGTATTTTAAAAATAACTGGTGTGCCTAATTTAGATTTACCACACCAATGAATATATATATATATCCCAAATGCACTAGTGCACTAAATTATTATACTCATTGACAATAAACCTCCATAAAGTTATAATTGTGGAGGTTTTCATATTATTTTCATTGTACATTTTTGGCATAGGGGCAGACCCAGGGTTCAATGCTACAACAATGCACCAAAAAAACCATAACTACTGGCCCTTTCGACAACACCTGTGAAGCAGATGAAGTCTCACCTGAAGTAGAGGCAGGGGTGGTTGCAGGACTCCATTGTCTAAAACCTTAGCTGGGACACAAATATGTGACTGTAACACCTTAACACAACACTTAGCAATATAGATCATCAATATTTAACCAATATTTACTTCGCAGATAAAACCCTAATTACAACGCATTGCATTATTCAACTAGATCTACTATATTCAAGAACTAAGCACATCCACATAGGCCAGATCCATACTATTAAGCACATAGCATTAACATATCTATCTACCATTCATCTATATCGAAGCACTAAGCAAGTTGACATATCAATACATCAATACATCACACAAAGAAGAGCAACACAACATGTACGTGGTTCACCCCCACCTTGGGGCTACGTCCACCAACTCTTCGTCTTATTTATTAACTTCTTCAATCAGTTACATGCATAGAGCCAAAAAAACCCTACTGTGCAAAGGAAATGAGATCTACACACCTTGCTAGATCCTCCTTCCCCAAGATCGGTTACATCACTAAGCCTCTTCTCAATCTCTTACACTCGCTTGCACTGAGCTCTGCAAGCCTCATACAATATGCACAAAAAAAATCTCTACTCAACACTTAGCACTTTCGATCACACAGATCGAATTTGTAGGTCTTAACACACTGGCCTACTAGGTCTACTTCTTACATCGCCTAGATACTTATTTATACATTACAAAATAGGCCTAAGCATGGGTAAACCCATGGGCCGACATCCCCATACCCATTACATAATCCCGAATCCCAAAAAGGGCCCTAAAAGGGGCCGAGATCCCGCGATCTATGCTTCGACTTGCACTCTGCCTTTGACAGCCTGTCGAAGTCCCAAAAATAGGTCAAACCTAACCAAGGATCCTCAAAACTTGGTCAAGGGCCAACAAGTCCCCAACACTCACCTGTGACTCGTCCCGAGTCACTCTGATCCAGATAATTCCACCTCAAAAACCTCGATCTTGGCTTGAGCTACTTCGACTTGCTGCTGTGCCATGACCTCCTATTCAATGAAATCCTGGATAACAACTTTGTTGATAGGTCCCTCTAGGTGCTGTTCTGCTGCAGTGATGACTTGCTCTAGTTCTACTCCTTGGCCTTTGATCTCTGTGAATAGCTGGTAAGCCTCGTCCTGTATAGGTTAGAGCCTTTGAATTAATTCCATGACTCTTCTATGAATGGCATGGACCTACTGTTGAGCACTGCGCTGTTCTTGGGATTTCTTCATTCTTTCAACAACTGACAGGGGCTTAAACTGCACCTGTATTATTTCTTCTTGATACTTCACCTCTTGGAGCTGTGACTCCAGTGTCTTCAGTTTTGGATTCTCAGTGATTCGCTCATACGTCTGGGCATTGTGATCACTCAATTTCTTGCATTCCATGGAAAGGGACTTTATTCTCTCAATTGTGCCTCGAGCAGTTGCATCTCTTTGCTCCCTTACATCCTACAGAGTGTCGGGCACTGTGTGGAGCTCTAAGTCTGCTATTCTTTGCTGTAGCTTCTAGATAGCTTCTGTGAGCTTCTCTACTTGATGTGTGACTCAGTCTTCTGCCTGTGGTTCTAATCTTGTCACATAGCAAAGTGATCTATTGATTGCTTCTTTCACTTCGAGTTTCTCTACGAGAAACTTCTCCTTTTCTTGCTACATCTGTGTTTTATCCTCTTCCAATTTTCCCTAGAGAGCAACCTTCTCCTACTCTGCAACTCGGCGTTGTTCTATGAGTACTCCTTGCACTTTCTTCAAGGCTTGGGTGGCTTGTTATATTTCTTCTTGTGCTCGACAAAGGTGAGCCTTGGTTTCATCTGCTAGTCGATGGATTTGGGCCGACTCATCTCCCAACTCTGGTTCTCCCGATGGCAGGGGCACAATGGACACTGCGTGACTTGACTGAAGGTCCTGTTGTACCCCTAAGAGTTCGACCTCAATACTATCATACATTTCCTCCTTCTTGGCTTCTTGTTTCTCCATAATTTCCTGCGAGGCGTCATTTAGGGATGCTATGATGAAGTCAAAATCATTGGTAGTGAGTACAGTCTGCATCTTGATCACGATGGATCTGGACTTCTTCCAGGAAGAAGGTTTCGGGGGAGAAACCTTTCTTTTCTTCAAGGGATCGGTCTCATCTCGAGGTGGTGTTACTTCACCTTGTTTCTATTTATCATCTTTGTCATTTATCTCTTCTACTTCATCATCACCCCCTTGGTCAAGTGATACAAAAGTAGTCTTGCCTGAGGCACTGCTTAAGTCTTGGACCTCATCGGTTTTCTTCCTTCTTCCGTGTCCAGGTGTATCATGTTCTTTGTGCATGGTCTCTGGGCTGTGAGGGTTAGAAATCTCTACAGGGTCTGCGGGAATAAGGAGGTCTTCCGATCAGTGCTTAGTGATATCCTCAAGGTCCTCTTCGATGAGCTTGTAGTATGACTGGAGCTCCTTTTTATGCTCATCTTCTCACGCTGTAATGTAGATGAAGTGTCGATCTATGCAGAACTTTATCAGGGGTCAGAACCTCTGTAGGGTGTTTAGAGTCATGTGAGGTTCATCTTAGATGGCTCTCTTCAGCTGGAGGTAATACGTGTGAAAAACAATGTTTGACTGCCAGTGTTTACTCATATCACTCGAGTACCAGAGCGTGGTGAACTTCACAGCAAGTGAATCGAATGGATCGATGTCTAGGAAGGTCGTACCTTCTGGCATTTCCCAAGAAACAAACACAATGAGGATTAGGAGCCAGATAAAATGGAATTCATAGCCCTGATCCTGTGCTTCACGACAGTCCAGTTCAAGCTGATTAACTAGGTAATTCACCCAGTTCATCTGTAGACCTTCCACACACTTCCATGTGAGGTCAATGACAAAGCCTATGACCTACGTGGGTCAGTTCTTCCTTACTAGATTTCCTATAATTAACTGACATGCTAGGCACACTGTGCCATTATGGATGGAATATACCTTGTAGCCTCACATCCCCTTCTCAAAATCGCCGTATGTATCCTTGATCTTCTGTGCCAGTGTGTGATTTGTGGCCTTTCATAGATAGAAGTCCCATGGATTAGGTCCTTGCATAATCAATCCTGTGATCCTATGGATCAACATTAGATCAACTATGATTCAGCGGTCGAGCCCTAAGTAGCTGCCATGGTAACATGAAAGTAGTAGCTTGACACAGATGTTAACTTCCTGGTGCCTTCCAAAGTATGGGATTTTCATTACATTCAACAAGGTGGACTGCGCGAGGTTCATCATCCATGGATGAGGGATTATCTTCGAATTCTTCCCCTTCGTCTTGGTCAAGTATTTGTATGGGGTGAGCATTCTATGGTTCTTGTGATCTCTGAGGTTGAATTCGCTGAACTTCAACATTGTGATCTTTTCCTACTATGCTCTTACTACACGTATCCCCTTCGAGAGGTATGCAGTAACCATGGTGTACTCAAAATTTCTTGGCACACTATCTCGACTCACCGCACCGTCCAAAGGTGGGATGTAATTGGGCAATATGGTCGAGATCAACTTCACATTTTCTAGGTCATCTCTATGCTTGGTTCTCTTCTCTTTTGTTGGTAGGGATGGCCCAGATCCACGAGTAGTCGACAGAGAGGCTTGCACTCCTCTCGTCGATGATGCTTGTACACCCACATATATTACTCTTTCAGTCATGAGGTCAATAAGTACCTCCTTCACAGACTCTTTGACTGTGCTAAGTTCTTCGGACATACATGCTCGTGGTCGAATCTCTTGGGTTTGAAGGGTAACTAGTCAATGCAATGGGATGGATGGTGATATCGCAATGATCACTGTGTGGAATCAACTAATATGTGGGCTCAGATTCACGGTTAGCAAAAGTGTTCTTAGTGCAAGGTTCGACAGAATAAATAAATAACGAAGCAACATATCTCTCCAATGGGAGAGAAGTATCCATTAACTCAGTTCTGTCCATTACGGCGTGGTCCCAATGGTCTGATGGCGAGCTGTTTGACCATAAATTCCTTTCTACTCGTTCAGGGTATCGGTCTAATGGTTATAATATTCCCAATGGCTATATTGTTTTGCCATGGTGAAGTGCCATGTGACACTGTTCTGATATCCCAATGAAGTTCCTGTTTTGTAAATTTTCCCTTTGCGAAGTTCCCTTTGGACCCTTCTGTAACTTTTCGATCTTTTCTCTCTTTTTTCTAATCTTTCGAGCCTTCTTTCCGGTGAGCTTAATCTCATTATTCCTCTTTCCATTTTGATTCTTGTGTTATTTTGGCATAGTAACTTTGTGCTATTGAGATTCTTTCCTAATATTCAAGGGTAATACTTCTTCTCTATCTGGGATAGGTACTTCAGTCTTCTACAAATCTTCTTGTGTTCTTGCAACTTCGACATCCAAGTATTTGGTCCTAAGTAGCTTCAATCTGTTCTCCTGTTATTCAATCAGCTGTGCGATCCTCCTAGTCATGAAATATTTCAACTCTTGCTTCTTCTTCTCTAAGACTTCTTCTTCTTTCCTTCTAGTCTGGTCCTTCTCGATCCAAGGTTTTCCTAGTAACATAGTAAATGGAGCACTGTTATCAATAAATTTAACAACCTAAAAATCTTCCTCTATCAAAGTTCCATGAGCACTCATAGATATCTGGGTAAGTCTTCCACATAGGGTTATTAGTTTTCCTCTGAATAATCCTATTCCTCTCAATGAAGGAATCATAACAGGCTCCCCTAAAAGTTCCCAAGTTCTTTCTGTCATGATATTCACCTGTGTTTCCTCATCCAGAACACAATCAATGTCGAAGTCTCCTATTCTTTCTTCAATGAACTCTTTTTCTTAGAATATCTCTAATAAGATGATATGTTGGTGGTCATTTAGGGTTTCTTTCATCTGTAGAAATACGTTCTCTGATTCTTTCTGGGGTTATGCCATAATCTTAGTTTCTGGATTTGCCTTAGGGTTTTCTTGGTTCATATTCATTCTTTCAACTTTAGCAATCATTCTAGGGAAATCCAATACTCCATGGTCCATAGCTCTACAAAAAATACAATGAGATATTCTACTAGGGAATTCCTTATCCAGATGTCCCGGTCTTTTGCAACTGTAACAAAGGGTTAATCCTCATTTTCTTTTAAATGATCCCGAACCTTTCCTGTAATGCGCACTAGGATCATAGTAGTTAACTTGCAAAAAATTCTTTCTAGGATCCTGCATCCATTTGTTAGTCCAAACATTCTCTCTATGCATAGGTATAACATATATTTCACTATTATTATCAGACCTACTCATATCAAATCTTCTTTCATCCATTAGTGCCCTAGTTTTCAATCTAGGACAAATCTTATCAAACATACCTAGATTCATACTTTAGGAACAAAAATTTCCACTAATCTTATCTTCAACAGAGCACAAAGCTTCCAGATCTAAAAATTTTCACTATTCTTACCTTTATCAAAGCGCAGAGCTTGCAGATCTTACCTCTTTAATTTTTTTTTTTCTAACTTTTACCTTTCTTAGAGCACAAATCTTTCAGATATTACCTCTTTTCTTTAGATCTAACTTCTTTTCTTAGCACAGAGCTTCATAGATTGAGTAGAATACTGCGCACTAGAGTGAAATATCTATGCACAAAGATTTCAAAATTTTAGGTCGGATCTTCGCGCAAAGCTTCTCTTTCCTTAGTTCCCAACAATCACAGTTTCAGTCCTGACAACAAAACCATTTGTTGGCACAGGGGCAGACCCAGGGTTTAATGCTACAAAAATGCACCAACAAAACCCTAACTACTGGTGCTTTTAGCAACACCTTCGAAGCAGATGAAGTCTCACCCGAGGTAGAGGTAGGGGTGGTTGCAGGACTCCAGTGTTTGCAACCTTAGCTGGGACATATATCTGTGACTGTAACACCTTAACAAAGCACTTGACAATATAGATCATCAATATTTAACCAGTATTTACTTAGAGATAAAGCCCTAATTACAGAGCATTGCATTATTCAACCAGATCTACTATATTCAAGCACTAAGCACATCCACATAGGTCAGATCCATACTATTAAGCACATAGCATTAACATATCTATCTTCTATTCATCTATATCGAAGCACTCAACAAGTTAACATATCAATACATCAATACATCACACAAAGCAGAGCAACACAACATGTACATGGTTGACCCCCACCCTGGGGCTATGTCCACCAACTCTTCGTCTTCTTTATTAGCTTCTTCAATCAGTTACATGCACAGAGCCACAAAAACCCTACTCCACATAGGATAGGAGATCTATGCACCTCGCTAGATCCTCTTTCCCTGGGTTAGGTTACAACACTAAGCCTCTTCTCAATCTCTTAAGCCTCTTCTCAATCTCTTAAACTCGCTTTCACTAAGATTTGCAAGCCTCATACAATATGCAAAAAATAAATCTCTACTTAGCACTTAGCACTTTTGATCACAAAGATCGAACTTGTAGGTCTTAGCACACCGACCTACTAGGTCTACTTCTTACATCACCTAGCTACTTATTTATACATTAAAAAATAGGACTAAGCATGGGTAAACCCATGGGACGACATCCCCATACCCATTACATAATCCTGAATCCAAAGAAGGGCCCTAAAAGGGGCTGAGATCCCGCGATCTCTACTTCAACTTGTGCTCCGCATTCGACAGCCTGTCGAAGTCCCCAAAATAGGTCAAACTTGACCAAGGATCCTCAAAACTTGGTCAAGGGACAACATACATTGTTTATTAAGTGTGTCTAGTTCAACATAGTGCATGAATGTGCATACATCTATAAGATGCATAACAAACCAAATTGAAAAAAAAATGGAGAATGTTTATCATCAAAATGCCAAGATATCAAGGAAAAAAATGAGTGGGAATTTCATTTTTTAAAAGTAAGTTTATAAAAGAAAACCTTAGTCCTTGTTTCATTCCTTTTTCAAAATTTAGAGGGAAGACTTGTGCAAGAGAGATTTACCAAGGAAGACTTTGGAGTGGATATATTTTTCTAAAGAACCAAAGTTTCAAGGGACTGTCATAGGTCATATGCAAATATATAGAGGAGGAATTTAAGGTACACGCCTTCAGTCTATTCATATCAAATTTACCCTCAATTAATTCAAAAATCCCTAATTTTTATTTATTTATTTATATTAGTATTTACAATGCATTTTCAAGAAAATAAAAGGGTTTCAAAGTTACCTTCATTGTTGCAAACCCTAGTTTTCTTGTCGCTTCTCTTTTATTTTATGTTGCTACATACACTAGCATTTGGATTTTTTCACTCTACTATTTGACAATGGTATTTATTTTTAGGTAATGTATATTTATTGGCTTTGTGTATTTGTATATGGGGCTTTGGGTATTTGTTGGACTGGGACCACTCATTGCATTGGATCTCAAATCTTCTTTCCACTAGTTCCAGAAAATAAAAAAAATCATGGTTCATGATGTGAACTATATAATAACAAAATATCAATATGTTTTTTATATTAAAACCTTCTTTCCACAAGTTCCAAAAAAGAAAAAAATCATGGTTCATGATGTGAAATGTATAATAACAACATATCAATATGTTTTTTATATTAAAAGCATCATTTGGCATGAATTGTTTTTAAATCAAATTTAGTAGTGTGCATTATAAAAATTGACGCACCAATGCAAATTATTGTAATAAGCACACCATTTTGGAAATGTTTCTTTTCAAAAAACATTATTAAGCTTATAAGTGCATATTGTATAGTAACAACACATCGATGTTTAAGTATGTCTTAATAAAACTCGTGCATGTTACTATATTGCATGCATCGCCTAACCCAATAGAAACTTTAGCCTAGAATTACTTGCTTAGTTTGTAAAACATATTTCATAATTTGTGTATTTAATTATGGATGGATTGTGTTGATAGAATATGGTGGATAGAAGATTAGAGACAAATATTGTAGCAATGAAGGTGAGGGAAGTGAATCCCAATAAGAGAACATGCAAAATTATTTTAAATTTTAATATAAAAGTAATATATTTAAATTATCTACAGGATTAAATGATGTGTATTGGATGATGCATGCCATGTAAAGAAAAATCTTGGAAAAACTCCAAAATATTGTTTGAAATCTAAGTGAAAAATAATGTAAAAGTTTCATGGAAATGTTGCAAGAAGAGGAATTAGGTAGATCAAAAGGTGATTAGTATGAAGTTTATCTTTGAACGTTTACTATAAATGTACTTCTTAACAATGATAACATGTTTCAAAAATTCAATTTCACATTTTCTATGCAGGAATTGATAATGAGGAAATAGAAGGCCATCCTAAGAAGCTAAACTTATGAAGGATGTAAATGATGATGGATTGGTCCTTAGTTCATCCAGAGTGGTGTTGGAAGTTAACAAGAGGGGGGAACTTTTATAAAACTTTGAGGGATATAGTGGAAAGAACGTATAAATATTCTTTCCATTTATAGAAAAAAAATAAATCCAATGGCTCCAAGAATAAGGTTATGCATAAAATACAACTGGGTAAAATCATGAAGGTGGGTAACACTTTTGTGAGAATTGGGTATCCAAAATTCATAGTGACATTTTTTCGGCCGAACTACTAATTTTTTCGATCGAACCTTTAGACATCAAATCAAATGGTACTGTGACAATGGCCTCAACTATTGTGTACCATATTAATCAGACAAATGTTTTCATCTTTTGACTGAAAAAAGCTAGATGAATGTTTTCCCCGGTGACATAGTTTCAACCGAAAGAATCTTTCGACTAAAAACAGGTTTCGTTCGAAAAACCTTTTGGTCGAAAACCATTTTATATATCCCCCGCACATCGCTCATTTTACACTTTTTCTAACTGTTGGTTGGTGGTTTCTATTTGTAACACCCCTATGTTACGACTAGGAAAGCGAAGAACAAAAGGTAAATTTGTTTTTTAAAGCATTAGGAAATTAACGTCAACACATAATTCATAGCATCGCCTAATTAGTGACATCATAATTAAAATCATTACAAGAAAATCATCATCGTAATCCATAACGATGCAACCAACACATCAATCATAATTAGTAATGACACATAATTAACACATCATCTCAAGATAACGACAAAAAATTAACAAGCATCATAAACGGTGACGCAACATCAACTCATCACATAAAGATAACATAGAGAACTGCCCGCCCAACCTACCCTGCAAGGTTATGACCTCCAAGACACATAAGCAAGGATTGAGCCCAGGATTCATCTGATTGATTTTTACCATTTAAGGTCTCAGGTCTAGCGACTGTTTTGAGGAACAAGGAGGTGTCTACATCCCACTAACACAATCAAGTCCAAAAACAAATTAGCTAAATCAACAACATCAACGATAATCAATGGTGCAATAGTGTTCTAATAACCAATCACACATCACATAAATTCCAAGGTGCAAGAGAATTTAATTACTAAATCAATCATACAATGACATAAGTTAAGGCGCAATGTAATCAACTTTATTTTATTTTCAAGGCGCAAAAACATACATCTACTTTACTTCAAGGCGCGCGATTAGTCAATTACTGAATTCAACTATAAATCAACATTATTACAATGCGTACAATTAATCTAAGAACTTAGGAAATCATACATCAACATTGTTACAATGCATGTGAATAATCTATAGCATAATCATTTAGGCATAATCATTATTCCATAGTGTAAAGCAATCTAATTACTTAATCATCAACATCATCCATGGCACAATGGAAATCAAACACTCAATCATTTATACATTAACATTTTTAGTGGCGCAAGAAGTAAACTACACACATGACCATTCATACATCGCTTTTATATCATGGTGCAAAATAATTATCAATTAATTTAAGGCGCAAAAGAAGTCTAATCTATTAAATTCAGGGCACACGATTCTAGTTACTCATCCATTTATTTCCACATGCAAAGTGATCTTATCACATTAATTTCAGGGCGCAAAAGAATAATTACAAAGCAATCACATGTCAACCTTATTCAAGGTGCACAAGTAAATTTAATTACTACTTTAATCATGCATCACCATAACTTTATTCAAGGTGCACAATTAAATTTAATTACTAATTTAATCATGCATCACCATTATTTCAAGGCTCCCATAGATCCACCAATTTATTTTCATAAAAATTGCAAACCATAAGTAAATCATCTGTTTATCTTAAAGGTGATATAACCAGGTTAACATTATGAGGGTTCCAATGACCAATACATAATTGTTATTAACCTAACATCATTACAATGTTCCAATGAGTTCACTTACCAAGAAGTAAATTAATGCTCCATTTATGAAATGCTATTAAGTAAGGTCAAATTCATGAGATGTTGAATCACAAAATGATTAGGTGGCTAATGTGAGTTCCATATTTAGAATAAGAACTTAACCATAGGAAATAATAGGCGTTACCACCATAAAATTGTCCTAGTAAAATACAAAACTTTGTTTTTAAATTAAAAAGAAAGGTCAATATCACAACGAAGGGTAAGAATGGTTATCGGTTAAAGGAACACTAAAGCAAGAAAGAGGCAAACCCTAGGCAAACTACCATTCAAGGGAGTAGGATGAACACTGGCCATATTTAAATGAATGCAGATCTTGTGAAGTAAAACACAAAGACGAGGAAGGATGAAACTCATAGATAATTAAGGATAAATCACCAGGGTGAATTCACCTTGCTGGGAGAAATTATTTGGGAAAAAAGTAGAGGACAACAAGGGAAAACACATGCCGATTTCACCTCTTTGGGACACTTTTTTGAATTCGCTGAGCAAAAACACAGAGGATACTCACCTTTAAAAATCGTTGAGGTCTGATGTATAAATTTGCTGAGCAATGGGAGAAGGCACAAAGCCTTTGAATCCTCCAAAAATGCAAAGAATTGAGGTGAAATTTATCATAAAAACGTAGAAATCTTTATGAATTTACAGAGGTGATAAAATCCATCAAAAAACACATAGGATGCACACAAGTCACATATGATACATAAAAATCACATAGAACTTTATGAATTTGCAGAGGACATAAAATTCGCTAAAAATTCACAAAGAATACATGCAAAATGAAAAGACCTTTATGAATTCACAGAGGTGATAAAATCCATAAAAAAATGCAGAGGTTGCATGAAAAGCACATAGACCTTTATGAATTCGCAGAGGTGATGAAATCCATAAAAACAAATCGTAGAGGATGCATGCAAAATGAAAATATCTTTATGAATTCGCAGAGGTGATAAAATCCATCAACAAAAATTGTAGAGGATGGATACAAGTTGCAAATGATACATTTGTAAACGAAACAAAGAGGGGAAGTACAAGTTCACCGAGCAAGGAGGAAATCGTTGGGTTGACCATCCTAAACAAAAATGTAGAGGTGAAGGCCAGTTTCGCCGAGCATAGAAATAAATGCAGAGGCAACCTCTTTGTGAGGGATCCATTCGACAAAAAAATAAAGCAGAGATAATCTCCAAAAAAAAGCAGATGTTAATATCTCAGAGATATTGAACAAACACAGAGAAAATCGAAGGTAAATGAATGCCAGGGGCCTCATAAGGATGGGAGAAATGTATACATAAAAAAAAAAGGGTTTTCTAAGAGAAATGTAGGGCAGAAGCACCAGGGGCATGACTATGTTTTTCAGAAAAAAAAGAAGAGGTTTCATAGTAAAAATCACAAGCATAACAAGAGTCTCATACGAACTAAGCCTCAACAGGTACTAGGAAAAAACAAAACTGAGATCGCTCCCAGTGATCTATACATCAATTTATACTTCAATAAGAACTGCAGATATTAAGGTTACAATATAAAATCATTATATCAGCAAGAACACATGAGTTTTATAAACATTCAGACCCAGATTCCATTAACATCAATATTCAAATCTAGAAGAGTACATTGATTTTTGTTAACACATAAATAATTGAATATACAGTACCGTGACCCAAAAATAATGGTAGTGGAGTTGTGTGTTTGTATGACAACCAATGCGTGTCCTTTCCAAGATTTCACCTCGTCAATCCGCCTTCACCTGCTTGCTGATCGTTGAGACTTCACCGATACCTCCCATCCAATGCTAGGGGTACTCTTTTCCCCCCTGAGTCCCCCGAGATGCAAAGGGTCCACACACACACAACCATAATCCTCTAGCTCCTAGCTCGCCTTGCAAGGTAGAGCCACCACTCTCCCCCTTAAGCTGGGTATCCCAACTCTCACAAGTAAAACCAATCTGAATTTCTGCAGCATAACCTTACTCATAACCCGCTGTCCTCTTTACCTCCTTTCAACCATTTGTTTTATATAATTTCCTTAGTGACACCTTTCCATTTGCACATTTAATTCATATTTTTTTAAGAATTAATTAGGAATTATTCCCCCCATACACTTGTCACCCGTTCCCTTAGTTGCACAAGTAAATCAACAATTTAATTTAATTAAAAGTCAATCTCCCTCGCCCATCCTAAAAGCGCTCCTAAAATCACTCCTAGTTGTCCCTTTATTCCCTTGATTTCCAATTAATGATTGGTGCCCTTCTAAAACAGAGTTGAGCTAAAATAGGAAACATCTCCTAGTTAGACTATTGCTAACTAGACTCTAGATTCCTTTCTATGCATGCCCTTTCCTTTAGCTTTATTCCAATTTTACCTTATATTCAAATTTTACCATAAATTCCAATTTGGTAATTACTTGAACAATGTGTATTAAATCACTCCTTATACTTATTTTATTTTCATTGATTTCTTAAATTGATTTATTTCATCCCCTCATTATTTAATTTATAATTTTATTTTTTGTCCTCTCATTAACTTATACTTAGGCTTAGTTAAATTTTTATTTGCGAGAGCTTAGACCATTAGGGATTATGATTAATAAATTCAGTCTTTAATTAATTAATTAATCAATTAATTAATTCGACAGTGCTCAAGATTTTACAAGGTTTAAAATTCCCTCAAAGTTTTCTAGGCCACCTAGATTCATTGACTCACCTTTTTTAAATACCATGACGTGCCCTTCAAGATACACTCTGTGCTCCAAGGGTGCCACTCTCCTTTGATTTAAATTTTAATTACACAACATGCCCTTCAAGACGCACTCCATGCTCCAAGGGTGCCACTCGCCTTTGACTGGTTTTGATAGTTGTCCAACCCTTGGAGTCAATACTCCATTCATGCAACCTTGTGAGAGATTAAGGGATTCCAAGGAATAATGAACCTGCCTTATTGTGTGCCCCTTATAACCTTTGTGAGCGACCGTCTCAGTATTCCCTCATGACATTGTGGATCTCTTGAACTAGGTAATAGTTAACCTACAATTCGAGCCATGGCGGGAGTGCTAGTAGGCTGTGATAGGGATGTTGCCACACCTCTCCCTCAATATCTGGTTGTTGTGCATGTCCCATTTATTCCTTATGTGAGTAATATTAGAAATCACTCGTAAGCCTACATCCATCAACGAAACACTGTCAATGATCCATAAAAAACATCATAATACACCCAATCATATGTCACATATGCACAAATGAAATACTCAAACCAATATAATCCACTCCCTGACCCAATTTAGAATCCAAGGAGGTCCATCGATGCCATCGACATCCTCAATCTGTCAAGTGTCTTGCACACTCAAGGGAAACTTGTCAATAGCATATGTCAATACATAGATATCAAATATCATAACATCATAATCCATCAACATCATCATAAGAATCCATAAGCGAAAGATACAACCATATACTAAAAACAAATCACTTGCACGTAAGTGTCCTCAAAGAATAAGTCAATAACATGTGCTCAGAAGAGAGAGATGTTACACCATTGGTTGGTGCTAGTGGTGTTTGCTGCTGGCAGTGGTTGTTGTCGCTTGCTGTTGTTGGTTGCTATTGCTTGCTTTTGTTGGTTGCTACTACTTCAGGTTCTAGGTAATTCTTAACCTATTCCTAAATTAATTGAAATTTCATTTATTTAGATTTTTTGTGTTTTAGGAGGTGGGCAGGGACGAGTTCGGCCCTATCCATGTATAGGGACATGCCTGAATTCGGGTATGCCCCTGCACATGGACAATGATGAATTCGGTCTTGTCGGTGTACATGGACATGGTCGAATTCAAGCATGTCCATGTACAGGGACAAGCCCGAATCCAAATCAAGTTCTTTTAATATTCAATACTCTTAATTTCATGAGAAAATGGATTAATTTATACATTACCAACTAGTCATATAGCTTCCACTTGTGAGGATGAGGATTGTATATTTAACATCATAGAGTAAGGGGTTCGTTATTAAAACTCCTAACTCCTTTAATAATACAAATCTTTTTTTTTTGTATCAAAATTCTATTTGTAAGAAGAAACCACCTACAATTAAATTAGGATATAAAGAAATGTTTCCACCTTTAAATTTGTACACAAAGATGATGTCAATGAAAGGATAGATTAGGGAGAATTGAAATATAATCTAGAAAAAATTATAATACTTGTTTTCCATTTCTTGAATTCATTATTAGCTTTCCTTAGAGATAATATTTTTATTATCTATTCTATCTTCATGAGCCTTCAACAATATACAACTATTTTATTATAACATTATTATTCTTGTAAGAAGGAATTATAATGAATCAGGTTAGGATTCAACAAAATGTTTCCACTTTCAGCACTGTAGTTAAATGTGAGTCCCACTTTCAGCACTGTAGTTAAATGTGAGTCCCACTTTCAAAACTGTAGTTAAATGTGAGTGCAGTTAATGAAAGGGTCTATCCTTGTACATGGACATGGACGAATTCGGGCCTGCCCCTGTACATGGACATGGACAAATTCGACCCTGTCCATGTACAGGGATAGGCCCGAATCCAAAACAAATTATTTTAATATTCAATACTCTTAATTTCATGAGAAAAGGGATTGATTTGTACATTACCAACAAGTCATATAGCTTCCATTTGTGAGGATGAGGATTGGATATTAATTAATTTTTCTTTTTAAATTAAAAATTAAAAATTACAAATTACATATTTCATTTTAAATTATTAATAAAACAATTAAATTTAAATTATATGTTCTATATTTAGTTCTTTAATTCAGCCTTGTCCATGTACATGGACATGCACAAATTCGAGCCTGTCCATGTACATGGATAGGGCCGAATTCAGGCATGTCCCTGTACATGGACATGGCCGAATTGGCCCTATCCATGTACATGGAATGGCCTGTAAGAAATACCAATCCTGCTATGTGGGCCTATAATATCACACTAAGCTAATCATATATATTACAGAGGTGTCATGGTGTTGCTGCTGATATTGTTCAGTTTGTATCTTCAAGTTGGAGAAAAAATATTTGATGTTCTAATTGTTGTTGTTGATGGGTGCTCTGAAATGATAGTGTCTCTTTAGTTGGGAAACATGAAACAATAGATGTTTTTTTAAACAAATACAAATTAAAATGAAAAACAAGGAACCGATATCCAGAGCTATTAAAAATAAGCAGAGTCATATTTTTAATTTTAAATTGTGTAATTTTTACATCAAATAACATAATGGATAAATGATTCTTTATTCCATATAAAAAAATGGATTTGAGTAGAGTTGTGTATTTTTATATTATAAATTTTTTCAAAGAATTATTCTCATTTTATGCAAGGAAGTATTATGTGAGGCTTGGGCATATGATTTAGGTTTGTTCCTTGGGTTATATAAAGGCTTAGGCCTATTCTTCAGGATTTAGACATATGGATAGGTCAATTCGGGCCTGTCCATGTACATGGACATGGCCGAATTGAGGCCTGTCCCTATACATGAATAGGGATGAATTGACCCTGTTCATGTATAGGGACAAGCCCGTAAGAAATACCAATCCTGCTATGTGGGCCTATAATATCACACTAATCTAATCATATATATTACATAGGTGCCATGGTGTTGCTGCTGATATTGTTCAGTTTGTATCTTCAAGTTGAAGATGAATATTTGATGTTCTGTCTGTTGTTGTTGAAGAGTGCTCTAAAACAATAGTCTCTTTAGTTGGGAGTTTTTTTAAACAAATACAAACTAAAATATAAAATAGGCAACCAATATCTAGAGCTATTAAAAATAAGTAGAAGGTCATATTGCCAATTTTCAATGGTGTAATTTTTACTTCAAATGACATAATGGATCAATGATTCTTTATTCCATATTAAAAAATGGATTTGAGTAAAATTGTGTATTTTTATATTATAAATTTGTTCAAAGAATTATTCTCATTTTATGCAAGGAAATATTATGTGATGCTTCAGAGTATGATTTAGGTTTGTTCCTTAGGTTATAGAAAGGCTTAGGCCTATTCTTGAGGATTTAGACTTATGGATAGGCCAATTCGGGCATGTCCATGTACATGAACAAGGCCGAACTTGGGCCTATCCTTGTACATGGACAGGGCTGAATTACATGTTAGTTTACACAAAATTTATCCATGTCCCTCTACATAGACAGGTCCGAATTCGACCCTGTCCCTGTACATGGACAAGGCTGAATTACATGTTAGTTTACACAGCTTGCAACAAGTTAGCTATTGAATAGTAATCCAATTGACTCACTCTATTCATTACTATAAGGATATGTACATTGTACTACGAGTAAACATATAAGGAATACTTGTAATTGACATGTGCTTGTTTCCCGCTTATTACTGAGATCACTATTGACTTGTTATGTGTACTCATATAACTCAATCATGCTAATAACTACTACTAATTTAGCCTTGTTAAGTAAGTGTAATAGAGTAAGTAACACCTGCTTGGTTAATATGGATAAGCTTATGATCCTAATCAACCTTATTACTTATACAAGTAAGAGTCATTACCATTAACACAAGGGTCATTGGTTGTTGTTGGTTGTTGTTGCTTCACGTTGAAGGTAAATCTAAACTGTTGATTTTAAATTAATTTAATTTTAAAATTAGTGGAAAATGAAATTTGAGTCCAATCCACTTAGTCCCATTTCTCCTTGAATAATCTATGTAAAAATGAGTTTTATTTAGGGCCATATAAAAGAGACGGTAACCCATTGGATATTTATGTTTTCTTCTTTTATTTTGTTTATTGGTTAAGTACCAAGCCGAGATAATGTGTGACCCTATTCTCTCCTAGGATGGTCCATGAGACCTAGGAGAAGTTAAGAAGAAGGGCATGATCAAATCATTGATCTTCCTCGTATGCTGGGATGATAAAAGCTTATAAGTTATATCATGAGACTCATGTAGACATTCTACCGTTAAAGAAGAACTTACTTTGTTGACTTTGTCTTGAAACCCCCCTTGCTTGAGTTATGTCCCCCTTAATTGTTGTGTGTGTTTTTGGTTTGGTTCTTTGCTTCTTCCTAAAGAAATCTAGCCTCCTTGACTTTGGATCCCCTCTCCTTGACTTGTTTTTTTCTTGTTGACTTTTATGATTTAACAATTAATATTTTATATTTCAAAATATTATTTGTTTAAATTATTTAATTATTAGGGTTTAAACCTAACCATTAAGTTAGGAATAATATTCTATCCCTAACCTACCTACCAAAACTATAAAAGATACCTATCCTCACTCTTCACACACACACTCTCTTCTAAGTCGAGTTCTGATATGAGGTTTTCTGCGGCTCCTTCTTGTTCATATTGTTGAGTGGATGTGGCCCTCTAGGATAGTTCTTCTTGGTGTATTAATAAACTGTGGGCTTACCTCTCCAACCTCTTGCTTCCGCTGACCCCTAAGGATCTTTTCCATCTTGCCACAGGTCTCTTCTTGGCTATTGTTTGGGATTTCTAGTTCTCCTTACTGGTGTCGTCCTCCTCTTTTCCTTGCTGGTGCCACCCTCCTCATCTCCTTGCTGATGCCACCCTGTGTATGTTTTCGTTGTCCTCTTATATTTCTGGTGCCACCTGTGTATGTTTCTGGTTAGTATTTTGATATTTTACTCTAAAATTTCTTCTTGGCAATTTGTTCTAAGGGTCATGATGAGATATTCCCTTAGGGTTTGATCAATGATCCTTTAAATATTTTTCTGAGCATATATCTAAGAGGATAACAAAAACATATAAGGTAATATTGTTTCTTGTTTTAGCTAAGTAAATGTTTTGTGATTTATTGTTTTTATGCTACCAGATTATGGATTAGAAGTTTTAATGTCTTGCTGATTGTAACATAAAAATAGCTAATGTTTAGAAATTAAAATAAATATTTTTGTTTTAGCTAGCTATATTTTTGCTAATGTTTAGAAATTAAAATAAATATTTTTTTTTTAGCTAGCTATATTTTTTTCCCTTAAATTTTAACATGTTACACATAGATTATCTTAAAAATTACCTTCTACAATTTACACAAATATATATTATCTTCTACATGTTAATTTTTTTTTATTTTTTATATTTAAATATTTTCATATTCATTATATATAGCATCATAGTAAAAAATATAGTTGTTAGTTTTTTCAATATATGTCTTTGATGCTTTGAAGTTGTTATAAATACCTAAATGCCTTCAAGTTGTTGTATAAATTACATTTCCATTTTATGTTTCTATAACTTATGAAATTTCACATCCATGGATTTCAAAGGATATCTATTGAGGCGAGATGTCGAGACAAGAGTCTCCAAAAATACCTCGCAAATGATCTAGGATATCCAATGAAGGAGGAAGAGGAACACCTTCTTTGAATGAGACTTTGAGGAAATCAAAGACCCATATCTTAGCAAGACAGGGAAGTTTGAGAGAGACAACTAGTGACCAAATGCAATCTAGTAAGAGGAGGAGATTATCAAATGAATCTGTGAATAGATCATCTAGAGAATGTGCTAAAAATAATGCTATGGATGAAAATTTCTTAGATAGGTTGCACATTAATACTCCAACATCGGAGAATGTAGGGAATACATCATGACAAGAAAATATGTTTGGTATTTTTTTTTGATTTTGTATTTTTGTGTATTTATGTTTATGTTTTATATATATATATGTTTTTTTTTATAAATTTTTTTATGTTTTTTGTTTCTGTTAAATGTTGTAATTACTTTCAAATGTGTATGTATGGAATATGACTTTAATGTGAGAGAATATAATGGAAGAGAGTGTGGTTATCATGAATATTCCAATGTTGGTGAAGAGGTGAAGGTGGATTCGAGGGGAGTTATCAAGAAACAAAAGATTACATTCCTACATCCACCTATCCCTTAGATGTTTTGATGAGCTTCCTTGGGAAGGGTATACTGAAGAAATGACTCTTGAACGATGCTCATGTGTTAAAAGAAGGCTGCACAATGATTTGAGGTTCTTGGATATCCCTCAAGAGATTAAGAAAACCTTAGATTGTTTTGCATTCATTGCACAACTTTATGGATGCATATCAAAAGATGGGGCCAATCACTGATAGTTTTATCGATTTGATGAGGAGACGAAATTCAGAGGTGATGGGCCAAAATAAATGAGAAGTAGTAAACAATATAGTTCCAAAATAAGATGAAATTTATATGTTCAATTTCAAAGAGGGGCCAAAGTGAAAGATGTTGAAGGTGCAATATTTTAATCACCCCAACATAGCAGGATATCTTTATAATAGATTTTTGGCAGCATATGGGAAGTTGTCGTGGAATGATGAGGTTCCACATTAATTTGATAGACTCTTTTATGCATATTTTTTCATGGCCATGCACCCTAATTATACCATCCCACCATCCAGTTATTATGGGGCTGGTAAAGGACGAACATATGATCGGAAAGAGGCATATCAAAATGCAACATTGCAGAGGCCTCCACGACCTTTGGCATCTCGTCCAACAGGGGAATTTTCCTCACATTCAAAGATGTGAGCAACATCATTTGTTGGAAAGGATTCTAGGAATGCAATCAGAGAAAATTTAGGATCAATTTTTAATGTTGTTGATGTTGGTTTGAATCATCAGAGAGATGAAGCCAATTCTCGAGCCAATTTTGTTTACAATACAGATGAGGAGATACATTTCATGTCAGTAGAAGATATACAGGAGTATGCAACATTTTTCCATAATGGTTGGAAGGTGTTAATTCATAATGATGAATCGAACATCAGATTGGTACGTGTTATAGTTAGTAATTTTTTTATGCATTTGAGGATAATTTTCTTATAGTTCTAGATCTAGATACATATCATTGTATCTTTAGAAAATTGATTTGTTATCATCATTAATTACAGTTTGGTAATATGTTAAATGAATCTTCAGTAAATAGAGGACTTGATTCAATGAGTTTAAATTTGGATGGGTTGAATCAGGTATGTGTTTTCTAATATCCACATATGAGCACTTTAGTTGTCCAATCTTCACAACTTTTTGAATAATCAACATACATGCAATTTATGTTTTTTTATTAATGCGAACACATTGAACCCTATTTAATTCTTAGTTGTGTTGTTCACAAATCCCTATTCCATCTCGCATTACTTGGGCAGGCTTGTCCCAATTCTCACTGGGAGAGTTTGAAGAGGGTGGGAGTTCACATGTATTGTTTCATGTTGAAAACAAATGTAGTTATATATGAAAATCACAATGTCATTTAAATTATTAATTTAAAAGGAAAACGTCTTAAACAATATATAATTTATTGAATCTTAGGGTATGGTGGGTAAGATCGTGACTCAACCAAACATGAGAATGCCATCCTCTTGTGTGTTTGATGATATTCAGGTTGGCACATCACAGATATTACATGTTTCAAAATTTAAAACTACAATTTAATGTGTTAAAATTATTTAAATTTAATTTTCAAATATACAAATTTGAAATGTGTTATAGGGTAATGTGGAGAAGAGAGTGTCTGAGAGTGTGCTTGAACATAATGTGGAGAA
>ML813376.1:193385-227322 GCA_009831015.1 Picea engelmannii | reverse complement strand
TTAAATGCCAACTTTGGGTATTCAATCATCAATATAATGGGATAGTGTGGCATGTGGAGAGTTCACCTTTAACCCTTTACATTTTGAACAACCACATACTATTGGGGTGTCATAAAAGAGATCTATATCATGGTGATGTACCATTGTCCTAAGATGGTTGTTGGAAGCTGGGATGTTACAATTAGTAGGGTAAAGTGGCTCTCCATTTCCATCTACTATATGTTTGTGTATCTTTCTCTTGATAATATCTTGCGACATTTTTGGATTGGGGGAATATATTGTGCATTCAAACTCAAACCCGAAAGAGGATATTATAAAATTCAATATATACGTATTCAAATGCATGTACAAAGGCATCATAAATTCAATTAAATAACCAAAATATAAATAAATCATAGACTTACTACAAATTTCAAGGGAGAACTTGATGAATTTGAAATGATATGGAATCTAAAGAATTGACCATTTGATATTATCACCTTATATTTTCCCTATATTTGAGACAAAACAATAATAAATATGTTTCCACATTATTAAAAGAAATTTTGGGAAGCATGTAACATTCCAAATTCAAATAGATTTTTGAAGGTATTTTAAAAATAACTGGTGTGCCTAATTTAGATTTACCACACCAATGAATATATATATATATCCCAAATGCACTAGTGCACTAAATTATTATACTCATTGACAATAAACCTCCATAAAGTTATAATTGTGGAGGTTTTCATATTATTTTCATTGTACATTTTTGGCATAGGGGCAGACCCAGGGTTCAATGCTACAACAATGCACCAAAAAAACCATAACTACTGGCCCTTTCGACAACACCTGTGAAGCAGATGAAGTCTCACCTGAAGTAGAGGCAGGGGTGGTTGCAGGACTCCATTGTCTAAAACCTTAGCTGGGACACAAATATGTGACTGTAACACCTTAACACAACACTTAGCAATATAGATCATCAATATTTAACCAATATTTACTTCGCAGATAAAACCCTAATTACAACGCATTGCATTATTCAACTAGATCTACTATATTCAAGAACTAAGCACATCCACATAGGCCAGATCCATACTATTAAGCACATAGCATTAACATATCTATCTACCATTCATCTATATCGAAGCACTAAGCAAGTTGACATATCAATACATCAATACATCACACAAAGAAGAGCAACACAACATGTACGTGGTTCACCCCCACCTTGGGGCTACGTCCACCAACTCTTCGTCTTATTTATTAACTTCTTCAATCAGTTACATGCATAGAGCCAAAAAAACCCTACTGTGCAAAGGAAATGAGATCTACACACCTTGCTAGATCCTCCTTCCCCAAGATCGGTTACATCACTAAGCCTCTTCTCAATCTCTTACACTCGCTTGCACTGAGCTCTGCAAGCCTCATACAATATGCACAAAAAAAATCTCTACTCAACACTTAGCACTTTCGATCACACAGATCGAATTTGTAGGTCTTAACACACTGGCCTACTAGGTCTACTTCTTACATCGCCTAGATACTTATTTATACATTACAAAATAGGCCTAAGCATGGGTAAACCCATGGGCCGACATCCCCATACCCATTACATAATCCCGAATCCCAAAAAGGGCCCTAAAAGGGGCCGAGATCCCGCGATCTATGCTTCGACTTGCACTCTGCCTTTGACAGCCTGTCGAAGTCCCAAAAATAGGTCAAACCTAACCAAGGATCCTCAAAACTTGGTCAAGGGCCAACAAGTCCCCAACACTCACCTGTGACTCGTCCCGAGTCACTCTGATCCAGATAATTCCACCTCAAAAACCTCGATCTTGGCTTGAGCTACTTCGACTTGCTGCTGTGCCATGACCTCCTATTCAATGAAATCCTGGATAACAACTTTGTTGATAGGTCCCTCTAGGTGCTGTTCTGCTGCAGTGATGACTTGCTCTAGTTCTACTCCTTGGCCTTTGATCTCTGTGAATAGCTGGTAAGCCTCGTCCTGTATAGGTTAGAGCCTTTGAATTAATTCCATGACTCTTCTATGAATGGCATGGACCTACTGTTGAGCACTGCGCTGTTCTTGGGATTTCTTCATTCTTTCAACAACTGACAGGGGCTTAAACTGCACCTGTATTATTTCTTCTTGATACTTCACCTCTTGGAGCTGTGACTCCAGTGTCTTCAGTTTTGGATTCTCAGTGATTCGCTCATACGTCTGGGCATTGTGATCACTCAATTTCTTGCATTCCATGGAAAGGGACTTTATTCTCTCAATTGTGCCTCGAGCAGTTGCATCTCTTTGCTCCCTTACATCCTACAGAGTGTCGGGCACTGTGTGGAGCTCTAAGTCTGCTATTCTTTGCTGTAGCTTCTAGATAGCTTCTGTGAGCTTCTCTACTTGATGTGTGACTCAGTCTTCTGCCTGTGGTTCTAATCTTGTCACATAGCAAAGTGATCTATTGATTGCTTCTTTCACTTCGAGTTTCTCTACGAGAAACTTCTCCTTTTCTTGCTACATCTGTGTTTTATCCTCTTCCAATTTTCCCTAGAGAGCAACCTTCTCCTACTCTGCAACTCGGCGTTGTTCTATGAGTACTCCTTGCACTTTCTTCAAGGCTTGGGTGGCTTGTTATATTTCTTCTTGTGCTCGACAAAGGTGAGCCTTGGTTTCATCTGCTAGTCGATGGATTTGGGCCGACTCATCTCCCAACTCTGGTTCTCCCGATGGCAGGGGCACAATGGACACTGCGTGACTTGACTGAAGGTCCTGTTGTACCCCTAAGAGTTCGACCTCAATACTATCATACATTTCCTCCTTCTTGGCTTCTTGTTTCTCCATAATTTCCTGCGAGGCGTCATTTAGGGATGCTATGATGAAGTCAAAATCATTGGTAGTGAGTACAGTCTGCATCTTGATCACGATGGATCTGGACTTCTTCCAGGAAGAAGGTTTCGGGGGAGAAACCTTTCTTTTCTTCAAGGGATCGGTCTCATCTCGAGGTGGTGTTACTTCACCTTGTTTCTATTTATCATCTTTGTCATTTATCTCTTCTACTTCATCATCACCCCCTTGGTCAAGTGATACAAAAGTAGTCTTGCCTGAGGCACTGCTTAAGTCTTGGACCTCATCGGTTTTCTTCCTTCTTCCGTGTCCAGGTGTATCATGTTCTTTGTGCATGGTCTCTGGGCTGTGAGGGTTAGAAATCTCTACAGGGTCTGCGGGAATAAGGAGGTCTTCCGATCAGTGCTTAGTGATATCCTCAAGGTCCTCTTCGATGAGCTTGTAGTATGACTGGAGCTCCTTTTTATGCTCATCTTCTCACGCTGTAATGTAGATGAAGTGTCGATCTATGCAGAACTTTATCAGGGGTCAGAACCTCTGTAGGGTGTTTAGAGTCATGTGAGGTTCATCTTAGATGGCTCTCTTCAGCTGGAGGTAATACGTGTGAAAAACAATGTTTGACTGCCAGTGTTTACTCATATCACTCGAGTACCAGAGCGTGGTGAACTTCACAGCAAGTGAATCGAATGGATCGATGTCTAGGAAGGTCGTACCTTCTGGCATTTCCCAAGAAACAAACACAATGAGGATTAGGAGCCAGATAAAATGGAATTCATAGCCCTGATCCTGTGCTTCACGACAGTCCAGTTCAAGCTGATTAACTAGGTAATTCACCCAGTTCATCTGTAGACCTTCCACACACTTCCATGTGAGGTCAATGACAAAGCCTATGACCTACGTGGGTCAGTTCTTCCTTACTAGATTTCCTATAATTAACTGACATGCTAGGCACACTGTGCCATTATGGATGGAATATACCTTGTAGCCTCACATCCCCTTCTCAAAATCGCCGTATGTATCCTTGATCTTCTGTGCCAGTGTGTGATTTGTGGCCTTTCATAGATAGAAGTCCCATGGATTAGGTCCTTGCATAATCAATCCTGTGATCCTATGGATCAACATTAGATCAACTATGATTCAGCGGTCGAGCCCTAAGTAGCTGCCATGGTAACATGAAAGTAGTAGCTTGACACAGATGTTAACTTCCTGGTGCCTTCCAAAGTATGGGATTTTCATTACATTCAACAAGGTGGACTGCGCGAGGTTCATCATCCATGGATGAGGGATTATCTTCGAATTCTTCCCCTTCGTCTTGGTCAAGTATTTGTATGGGGTGAGCATTCTATGGTTCTTGTGATCTCTGAGGTTGAATTCGCTGAACTTCAACATTGTGATCTTTTCCTACTATGCTCTTACTACACGTATCCCCTTCGAGAGGTATGCAGTAACCATGGTGTACTCAAAATTTCTTGGCACACTATCTCGACTCACCGCACCGTCCAAAGGTGGGATGTAATTGGGCAATATGGTCGAGATCAACTTCACATTTTCTAGGTCATCTCTATGCTTGGTTCTCTTCTCTTTTGTTGGTAGGGATGGCCCAGATCCACGAGTAGTCGACAGAGAGGCTTGCACTCCTCTCGTCGATGATGCTTGTACACCCACATATATTACTCTTTCAGTCATGAGGTCAATAAGTACCTCCTTCACAGACTCTTTGACTGTGCTAAGTTCTTCGGACATACATGCTCGTGGTCGAATCTCTTGGGTTTGAAGGGTAACTAGTCAATGCAATGGGATGGATGGTGATATCGCAATGATCACTGTGTGGAATCAACTAATATGTGGGCTCAGATTCACGGTTAGCAAAAGTGTTCTTAGTGCAAGGTTCGACAGAATAAATAAATAACGAAGCAACATATCTCTCCAATGGGAGAGAAGTATCCATTAACTCAGTTCTGTCCATTACGGCGTGGTCCCAATGGTCTGATGGCGAGCTGTTTGACCATAAATTCCTTTCTACTCGTTCAGGGTATCGGTCTAATGGTTATAATATTCCCAATGGCTATATTGTTTTGCCATGGTGAAGTGCCATGTGACACTGTTCTGATATCCCAATGAAGTTCCTGTTTTGTAAATTTTCCCTTTGCGAAGTTCCCTTTGGACCCTTCTGTAACTTTTCGATCTTTTCTCTCTTTTTTCTAATCTTTCGAGCCTTCTTTCCGGTGAGCTTAATCTCATTATTCCTCTTTCCATTTTGATTCTTGTGTTATTTTGGCATAGTAACTTTGTGCTATTGAGATTCTTTCCTAATATTCAAGGGTAATACTTCTTCTCTATCTGGGATAGGTACTTCAGTCTTCTACAAATCTTCTTGTGTTCTTGCAACTTCGACATCCAAGTATTTGGTCCTAAGTAGCTTCAATCTGTTCTCCTGTTATTCAATCAGCTGTGCGATCCTCCTAGTCATGAAATATTTCAACTCTTGCTTCTTCTTCTCTAAGACTTCTTCTTCTTTCCTTCTAGTCTGGTCCTTCTCGATCCAAGGTTTTCCTAGTAACATAGTAAATGGAGCACTGTTATCAATAAATTTAACAACCTAAAAATCTTCCTCTATCAAAGTTCCATGAGCACTCATAGATATCTGGGTAAGTCTTCCACATAGGGTTATTAGTTTTCCTCTGAATAATCCTATTCCTCTCAATGAAGGAATCATAACAGGCTCCCCTAAAAGTTCCCAAGTTCTTTCTGTCATGATATTCACCTGTGTTTCCTCATCCAGAACACAATCAATGTCGAAGTCTCCTATTCTTTCTTCAATGAACTCTTTTTCTTAGAATATCTCTAATAAGATGATATGTTGGTGGTCATTTAGGGTTTCTTTCATCTGTAGAAATACGTTCTCTGATTCTTTCTGGGGTTATGCCATAATCTTAGTTTCTGGATTTGCCTTAGGGTTTTCTTGGTTCATATTCATTCTTTCAACTTTAGCAATCATTCTAGGGAAATCCAATACTCCATGGTCCATAGCTCTACAAAAAATACAATGAGATATTCTACTAGGGAATTCCTTATCCAGATGTCCCGGTCTTTTGCAACTGTAACAAAGGGTTAATCCTCATTTTCTTTTAAATGATCCCGAACCTTTCCTGTAATGCGCACTAGGATCATAGTAGTTAACTTGCAAAAAATTCTTTCTAGGATCCTGCATCCATTTGTTAGTCCAAACATTCTCTCTATGCATAGGTATAACATATATTTCACTATTATTATCAGACCTACTCATATCAAATCTTCTTTCATCCATTAGTGCCCTAGTTTTCAATCTAGGACAAATCTTATCAAACATACCTAGATTCATACTTTAGGAACAAAAATTTCCACTAATCTTATCTTCAACAGAGCACAAAGCTTCCAGATCTAAAAATTTTCACTATTCTTACCTTTATCAAAGCGCAGAGCTTGCAGATCTTACCTCTTTAATTTTTTTTTTTCTAACTTTTACCTTTCTTAGAGCACAAATCTTTCAGATATTACCTCTTTTCTTTAGATCTAACTTCTTTTCTTAGCACAGAGCTTCATAGATTGAGTAGAATACTGCGCACTAGAGTGAAATATCTATGCACAAAGATTTCAAAATTTTAGGTCGGATCTTCGCGCAAAGCTTCTCTTTCCTTAGTTCCCAACAATCACAGTTTCAGTCCTGACAACAAAACCATTTGTTGGCACAGGGGCAGACCCAGGGTTTAATGCTACAAAAATGCACCAACAAAACCCTAACTACTGGTGCTTTTAGCAACACCTTCGAAGCAGATGAAGTCTCACCCGAGGTAGAGGTAGGGGTGGTTGCAGGACTCCAGTGTTTGCAACCTTAGCTGGGACATATATCTGTGACTGTAACACCTTAACAAAGCACTTGACAATATAGATCATCAATATTTAACCAGTATTTACTTAGAGATAAAGCCCTAATTACAGAGCATTGCATTATTCAACCAGATCTACTATATTCAAGCACTAAGCACATCCACATAGGTCAGATCCATACTATTAAGCACATAGCATTAACATATCTATCTTCTATTCATCTATATCGAAGCACTCAACAAGTTAACATATCAATACATCAATACATCACACAAAGCAGAGCAACACAACATGTACATGGTTGACCCCCACCCTGGGGCTATGTCCACCAACTCTTCGTCTTCTTTATTAGCTTCTTCAATCAGTTACATGCACAGAGCCACAAAAACCCTACTCCACATAGGATAGGAGATCTATGCACCTCGCTAGATCCTCTTTCCCTGGGTTAGGTTACAACACTAAGCCTCTTCTCAATCTCTTAAGCCTCTTCTCAATCTCTTAAACTCGCTTTCACTAAGATTTGCAAGCCTCATACAATATGCAAAAAATAAATCTCTACTTAGCACTTAGCACTTTTGATCACAAAGATCGAACTTGTAGGTCTTAGCACACCGACCTACTAGGTCTACTTCTTACATCACCTAGCTACTTATTTATACATTAAAAAATAGGACTAAGCATGGGTAAACCCATGGGACGACATCCCCATACCCATTACATAATCCTGAATCCAAAGAAGGGCCCTAAAAGGGGCTGAGATCCCGCGATCTCTACTTCAACTTGTGCTCCGCATTCGACAGCCTGTCGAAGTCCCCAAAATAGGTCAAACTTGACCAAGGATCCTCAAAACTTGGTCAAGGGACAACATACATTGTTTATTAAGTGTGTCTAGTTCAACATAGTGCATGAATGTGCATACATCTATAAGATGCATAACAAACCAAATTGAAAAAAAAATGGAGAATGTTTATCATCAAAATGCCAAGATATCAAGGAAAAAAATGAGTGGGAATTTCATTTTTTAAAAGTAAGTTTATAAAAGAAAACCTTAGTCCTTGTTTCATTCCTTTTTCAAAATTTAGAGGGAAGACTTGTGCAAGAGAGATTTACCAAGGAAGACTTTGGAGTGGATATATTTTTCTAAAGAACCAAAGTTTCAAGGGACTGTCATAGGTCATATGCAAATATATAGAGGAGGAATTTAAGGTACACGCCTTCAGTCTATTCATATCAAATTTACCCTCAATTAATTCAAAAATCCCTAATTTTTATTTATTTATTTATATTAGTATTTACAATGCATTTTCAAGAAAATAAAAGGGTTTCAAAGTTACCTTCATTGTTGCAAACCCTAGTTTTCTTGTCGCTTCTCTTTTATTTTATGTTGCTACATACACTAGCATTTGGATTTTTTCACTCTACTATTTGACAATGGTATTTATTTTTAGGTAATGTATATTTATTGGCTTTGTGTATTTGTATATGGGGCTTTGGGTATTTGTTGGACTGGGACCACTCATTGCATTGGATCTCAAATCTTCTTTCCACTAGTTCCAGAAAATAAAAAAAATCATGGTTCATGATGTGAACTATATAATAACAAAATATCAATATGTTTTTTATATTAAAACCTTCTTTCCACAAGTTCCAAAAAAGAAAAAAATCATGGTTCATGATGTGAAATGTATAATAACAACATATCAATATGTTTTTTATATTAAAAGCATCATTTGGCATGAATTGTTTTTAAATCAAATTTAGTAGTGTGCATTATAAAAATTGACGCACCAATGCAAATTATTGTAATAAGCACACCATTTTGGAAATGTTTCTTTTCAAAAAACATTATTAAGCTTATAAGTGCATATTGTATAGTAACAACACATCGATGTTTAAGTATGTCTTAATAAAACTCGTGCATGTTACTATATTGCATGCATCGCCTAACCCAATAGAAACTTTAGCCTAGAATTACTTGCTTAGTTTGTAAAACATATTTCATAATTTGTGTATTTAATTATGGATGGATTGTGTTGATAGAATATGGTGGATAGAAGATTAGAGACAAATATTGTAGCAATGAAGGTGAGGGAAGTGAATCCCAATAAGAGAACATGCAAAATTATTTTAAATTTTAATATAAAAGTAATATATTTAAATTATCTACAGGATTAAATGATGTGTATTGGATGATGCATGCCATGTAAAGAAAAATCTTGGAAAAACTCCAAAATATTGTTTGAAATCTAAGTGAAAAATAATGTAAAAGTTTCATGGAAATGTTGCAAGAAGAGGAATTAGGTAGATCAAAAGGTGATTAGTATGAAGTTTATCTTTGAACGTTTACTATAAATGTACTTCTTAACAATGATAACATGTTTCAAAAATTCAATTTCACATTTTCTATGCAGGAATTGATAATGAGGAAATAGAAGGCCATCCTAAGAAGCTAAACTTATGAAGGATGTAAATGATGATGGATTGGTCCTTAGTTCATCCAGAGTGGTGTTGGAAGTTAACAAGAGGGGGGAACTTTTATAAAACTTTGAGGGATATAGTGGAAAGAACGTATAAATATTCTTTCCATTTATAGAAAAAAAATAAATCCAATGGCTCCAAGAATAAGGTTATGCATAAAATACAACTGGGTAAAATCATGAAGGTGGGTAACACTTTTGTGAGAATTGGGTATCCAAAATTCATAGTGACATTTTTTCGGCCGAACTACTAATTTTTTCGATCGAACCTTTAGACATCAAATCAAATGGTACTGTGACAATGGCCTCAACTATTGTGTACCATATTAATCAGACAAATGTTTTCATCTTTTGACTGAAAAAAGCTAGATGAATGTTTTCCCCGGTGACATAGTTTCAACCGAAAGAATCTTTCGACTAAAAACAGGTTTCGTTCGAAAAACCTTTTGGTCGAAAACCATTTTATATATCCCCCGCACATCGCTCATTTTACACTTTTTCTAACTGTTGGTTGGTGGTTTCTATTTGTAACACCCCTATGTTACGACTAGGAAAGCGAAGAACAAAAGGTAAATTTGTTTTTTAAAGCATTAGGAAATTAACGTCAACACATAATTCATAGCATCGCCTAATTAGTGACATCATAATTAAAATCATTACAAGAAAATCATCATCGTAATCCATAACGATGCAACCAACACATCAATCATAATTAGTAATGACACATAATTAACACATCATCTCAAGATAACGACAAAAAATTAACAAGCATCATAAACGGTGACGCAACATCAACTCATCACATAAAGATAACATAGAGAACTGCCCGCCCAACCTACCCTGCAAGGTTATGACCTCCAAGACACATAAGCAAGGATTGAGCCCAGGATTCATCTGATTGATTTTTACCATTTAAGGTCTCAGGTCTAGCGACTGTTTTGAGGAACAAGGAGGTGTCTACATCCCACTAACACAATCAAGTCCAAAAACAAATTAGCTAAATCAACAACATCAACGATAATCAATGGTGCAATAGTGTTCTAATAACCAATCACACATCACATAAATTCCAAGGTGCAAGAGAATTTAATTACTAAATCAATCATACAATGACATAAGTTAAGGCGCAATGTAATCAACTTTATTTTATTTTCAAGGCGCAAAAACATACATCTACTTTACTTCAAGGCGCGCGATTAGTCAATTACTGAATTCAACTATAAATCAACATTATTACAATGCGTACAATTAATCTAAGAACTTAGGAAATCATACATCAACATTGTTACAATGCATGTGAATAATCTATAGCATAATCATTTAGGCATAATCATTATTCCATAGTGTAAAGCAATCTAATTACTTAATCATCAACATCATCCATGGCACAATGGAAATCAAACACTCAATCATTTATACATTAACATTTTTAGTGGCGCAAGAAGTAAACTACACACATGACCATTCATACATCGCTTTTATATCATGGTGCAAAATAATTATCAATTAATTTAAGGCGCAAAAGAAGTCTAATCTATTAAATTCAGGGCACACGATTCTAGTTACTCATCCATTTATTTCCACATGCAAAGTGATCTTATCACATTAATTTCAGGGCGCAAAAGAATAATTACAAAGCAATCACATGTCAACCTTATTCAAGGTGCACAAGTAAATTTAATTACTACTTTAATCATGCATCACCATAACTTTATTCAAGGTGCACAATTAAATTTAATTACTAATTTAATCATGCATCACCATTATTTCAAGGCTCCCATAGATCCACCAATTTATTTTCATAAAAATTGCAAACCATAAGTAAATCATCTGTTTATCTTAAAGGTGATATAACCAGGTTAACATTATGAGGGTTCCAATGACCAATACATAATTGTTATTAACCTAACATCATTACAATGTTCCAATGAGTTCACTTACCAAGAAGTAAATTAATGCTCCATTTATGAAATGCTATTAAGTAAGGTCAAATTCATGAGATGTTGAATCACAAAATGATTAGGTGGCTAATGTGAGTTCCATATTTAGAATAAGAACTTAACCATAGGAAATAATAGGCGTTACCACCATAAAATTGTCCTAGTAAAATACAAAACTTTGTTTTTAAATTAAAAAGAAAGGTCAATATCACAACGAAGGGTAAGAATGGTTATCGGTTAAAGGAACACTAAAGCAAGAAAGAGGCAAACCCTAGGCAAACTACCATTCAAGGGAGTAGGATGAACACTGGCCATATTTAAATGAATGCAGATCTTGTGAAGTAAAACACAAAGACGAGGAAGGATGAAACTCATAGATAATTAAGGATAAATCACCAGGGTGAATTCACCTTGCTGGGAGAAATTATTTGGGAAAAAAGTAGAGGACAACAAGGGAAAACACATGCCGATTTCACCTCTTTGGGACACTTTTTTGAATTCGCTGAGCAAAAACACAGAGGATACTCACCTTTAAAAATCGTTGAGGTCTGATGTATAAATTTGCTGAGCAATGGGAGAAGGCACAAAGCCTTTGAATCCTCCAAAAATGCAAAGAATTGAGGTGAAATTTATCATAAAAACGTAGAAATCTTTATGAATTTACAGAGGTGATAAAATCCATCAAAAAACACATAGGATGCACACAAGTCACATATGATACATAAAAATCACATAGAACTTTATGAATTTGCAGAGGACATAAAATTCGCTAAAAATTCACAAAGAATACATGCAAAATGAAAAGACCTTTATGAATTCACAGAGGTGATAAAATCCATAAAAAAATGCAGAGGTTGCATGAAAAGCACATAGACCTTTATGAATTCGCAGAGGTGATGAAATCCATAAAAACAAATCGTAGAGGATGCATGCAAAATGAAAATATCTTTATGAATTCGCAGAGGTGATAAAATCCATCAACAAAAATTGTAGAGGATGGATACAAGTTGCAAATGATACATTTGTAAACGAAACAAAGAGGGGAAGTACAAGTTCACCGAGCAAGGAGGAAATCGTTGGGTTGACCATCCTAAACAAAAATGTAGAGGTGAAGGCCAGTTTCGCCGAGCATAGAAATAAATGCAGAGGCAACCTCTTTGTGAGGGATCCATTCGACAAAAAAATAAAGCAGAGATAATCTCCAAAAAAAAGCAGATGTTAATATCTCAGAGATATTGAACAAACACAGAGAAAATCGAAGGTAAATGAATGCCAGGGGCCTCATAAGGATGGGAGAAATGTATACATAAAAAAAAAAGGGTTTTCTAAGAGAAATGTAGGGCAGAAGCACCAGGGGCATGACTATGTTTTTCAGAAAAAAAAGAAGAGGTTTCATAGTAAAAATCACAAGCATAACAAGAGTCTCATACGAACTAAGCCTCAACAGGTACTAGGAAAAAACAAAACTGAGATCGCTCCCAGTGATCTATACATCAATTTATACTTCAATAAGAACTGCAGATATTAAGGTTACAATATAAAATCATTATATCAGCAAGAACACATGAGTTTTATAAACATTCAGACCCAGATTCCATTAACATCAATATTCAAATCTAGAAGAGTACATTGATTTTTGTTAACACATAAATAATTGAATATACAGTACCGTGACCCAAAAATAATGGTAGTGGAGTTGTGTGTTTGTATGACAACCAATGCGTGTCCTTTCCAAGATTTCACCTCGTCAATCCGCCTTCACCTGCTTGCTGATCGTTGAGACTTCACCGATACCTCCCATCCAATGCTAGGGGTACTCTTTTCCCCCCTGAGTCCCCCGAGATGCAAAGGGTCCACACACACACAACCATAATCCTCTAGCTCCTAGCTCGCCTTGCAAGGTAGAGCCACCACTCTCCCCCTTAAGCTGGGTATCCCAACTCTCACAAGTAAAACCAATCTGAATTTCTGCAGCATAACCTTACTCATAACCCGCTGTCCTCTTTACCTCCTTTCAACCATTTGTTTTATATAATTTCCTTAGTGACACCTTTCCATTTGCACATTTAATTCATATTTTTTTAAGAATTAATTAGGAATTATTCCCCCCATACACTTGTCACCCGTTCCCTTAGTTGCACAAGTAAATCAACAATTTAATTTAATTAAAAGTCAATCTCCCTCGCCCATCCTAAAAGCGCTCCTAAAATCACTCCTAGTTGTCCCTTTATTCCCTTGATTTCCAATTAATGATTGGTGCCCTTCTAAAACAGAGTTGAGCTAAAATAGGAAACATCTCCTAGTTAGACTATTGCTAACTAGACTCTAGATTCCTTTCTATGCATGCCCTTTCCTTTAGCTTTATTCCAATTTTACCTTATATTCAAATTTTACCATAAATTCCAATTTGGTAATTACTTGAACAATGTGTATTAAATCACTCCTTATACTTATTTTATTTTCATTGATTTCTTAAATTGATTTATTTCATCCCCTCATTATTTAATTTATAATTTTATTTTTTGTCCTCTCATTAACTTATACTTAGGCTTAGTTAAATTTTTATTTGCGAGAGCTTAGACCATTAGGGATTATGATTAATAAATTCAGTCTTTAATTAATTAATTAATCAATTAATTAATTCGACAGTGCTCAAGATTTTACAAGGTTTAAAATTCCCTCAAAGTTTTCTAGGCCACCTAGATTCATTGACTCACCTTTTTTAAATACCATGACGTGCCCTTCAAGATACACTCTGTGCTCCAAGGGTGCCACTCTCCTTTGATTTAAATTTTAATTACACAACATGCCCTTCAAGACGCACTCCATGCTCCAAGGGTGCCACTCGCCTTTGACTGGTTTTGATAGTTGTCCAACCCTTGGAGTCAATACTCCATTCATGCAACCTTGTGAGAGATTAAGGGATTCCAAGGAATAATGAACCTGCCTTATTGTGTGCCCCTTATAACCTTTGTGAGCGACCGTCTCAGTATTCCCTCATGACATTGTGGATCTCTTGAACTAGGTAATAGTTAACCTACAATTCGAGCCATGGCGGGAGTGCTAGTAGGCTGTGATAGGGATGTTGCCACACCTCTCCCTCAATATCTGGTTGTTGTGCATGTCCCATTTATTCCTTATGTGAGTAATATTAGAAATCACTCGTAAGCCTACATCCATCAACGAAACACTGTCAATGATCCATAAAAAACATCATAATACACCCAATCATATGTCACATATGCACAAATGAAATACTCAAACCAATATAATCCACTCCCTGACCCAATTTAGAATCCAAGGAGGTCCATCGATGCCATCGACATCCTCAATCTGTCAAGTGTCTTGCACACTCAAGGGAAACTTGTCAATAGCATATGTCAATACATAGATATCAAATATCATAACATCATAATCCATCAACATCATCATAAGAATCCATAAGCGAAAGATACAACCATATACTAAAAACAAATCACTTGCACGTAAGTGTCCTCAAAGAATAAGTCAATAACATGTGCTCAGAAGAGAGAGATGTTACACCATTGGTTGGTGCTAGTGGTGTTTGCTGCTGGCAGTGGTTGTTGTCGCTTGCTGTTGTTGGTTGCTATTGCTTGCTTTTGTTGGTTGCTACTACTTCAGGTTCTAGGTAATTCTTAACCTATTCCTAAATTAATTGAAATTTCATTTATTTAGATTTTTTGTGTTTTAGGAGGTGGGCAGGGACGAGTTCGGCCCTATCCATGTATAGGGACATGCCTGAATTCGGGTATGCCCCTGCACATGGACAATGATGAATTCGGTCTTGTCGGTGTACATGGACATGGTCGAATTCAAGCATGTCCATGTACAGGGACAAGCCCGAATCCAAATCAAGTTCTTTTAATATTCAATACTCTTAATTTCATGAGAAAATGGATTAATTTATACATTACCAACTAGTCATATAGCTTCCACTTGTGAGGATGAGGATTGTATATTTAACATCATAGAGTAAGGGGTTCGTTATTAAAACTCCTAACTCCTTTAATAATACAAATCTTTTTTTTTTGTATCAAAATTCTATTTGTAAGAAGAAACCACCTACAATTAAATTAGGATATAAAGAAATGTTTCCACCTTTAAATTTGTACACAAAGATGATGTCAATGAAAGGATAGATTAGGGAGAATTGAAATATAATCTAGAAAAAATTATAATACTTGTTTTCCATTTCTTGAATTCATTATTAGCTTTCCTTAGAGATAATATTTTTATTATCTATTCTATCTTCATGAGCCTTCAACAATATACAACTATTTTATTATAACATTATTATTCTTGTAAGAAGGAATTATAATGAATCAGGTTAGGATTCAACAAAATGTTTCCACTTTCAGCACTGTAGTTAAATGTGAGTCCCACTTTCAGCACTGTAGTTAAATGTGAGTCCCACTTTCAAAACTGTAGTTAAATGTGAGTGCAGTTAATGAAAGGGTCTATCCTTGTACATGGACATGGACGAATTCGGGCCTGCCCCTGTACATGGACATGGACAAATTCGACCCTGTCCATGTACAGGGATAGGCCCGAATCCAAAACAAATTATTTTAATATTCAATACTCTTAATTTCATGAGAAAAGGGATTGATTTGTACATTACCAACAAGTCATATAGCTTCCATTTGTGAGGATGAGGATTGGATATTAATTAATTTTTCTTTTTAAATTAAAAATTAAAAATTACAAATTACATATTTCATTTTAAATTATTAATAAAACAATTAAATTTAAATTATATGTTCTATATTTAGTTCTTTAATTCAGCCTTGTCCATGTACATGGACATGCACAAATTCGAGCCTGTCCATGTACATGGATAGGGCCGAATTCAGGCATGTCCCTGTACATGGACATGGCCGAATTGGCCCTATCCATGTACATGGAATGGCCTGTAAGAAATACCAATCCTGCTATGTGGGCCTATAATATCACACTAAGCTAATCATATATATTACAGAGGTGTCATGGTGTTGCTGCTGATATTGTTCAGTTTGTATCTTCAAGTTGGAGAAAAAATATTTGATGTTCTAATTGTTGTTGTTGATGGGTGCTCTGAAATGATAGTGTCTCTTTAGTTGGGAAACATGAAACAATAGATGTTTTTTTAAACAAATACAAATTAAAATGAAAAACAAGGAACCGATATCCAGAGCTATTAAAAATAAGCAGAGTCATATTTTTAATTTTAAATTGTGTAATTTTTACATCAAATAACATAATGGATAAATGATTCTTTATTCCATATAAAAAAATGGATTTGAGTAGAGTTGTGTATTTTTATATTATAAATTTTTTCAAAGAATTATTCTCATTTTATGCAAGGAAGTATTATGTGAGGCTTGGGCATATGATTTAGGTTTGTTCCTTGGGTTATATAAAGGCTTAGGCCTATTCTTCAGGATTTAGACATATGGATAGGTCAATTCGGGCCTGTCCATGTACATGGACATGGCCGAATTGAGGCCTGTCCCTATACATGAATAGGGATGAATTGACCCTGTTCATGTATAGGGACAAGCCCGTAAGAAATACCAATCCTGCTATGTGGGCCTATAATATCACACTAATCTAATCATATATATTACATAGGTGCCATGGTGTTGCTGCTGATATTGTTCAGTTTGTATCTTCAAGTTGAAGATGAATATTTGATGTTCTGTCTGTTGTTGTTGAAGAGTGCTCTAAAACAATAGTCTCTTTAGTTGGGAGTTTTTTTAAACAAATACAAACTAAAATATAAAATAGGCAACCAATATCTAGAGCTATTAAAAATAAGTAGAAGGTCATATTGCCAATTTTCAATGGTGTAATTTTTACTTCAAATGACATAATGGATCAATGATTCTTTATTCCATATTAAAAAATGGATTTGAGTAAAATTGTGTATTTTTATATTATAAATTTGTTCAAAGAATTATTCTCATTTTATGCAAGGAAATATTATGTGATGCTTCAGAGTATGATTTAGGTTTGTTCCTTAGGTTATAGAAAGGCTTAGGCCTATTCTTGAGGATTTAGACTTATGGATAGGCCAATTCGGGCATGTCCATGTACATGAACAAGGCCGAACTTGGGCCTATCCTTGTACATGGACAGGGCTGAATTACATGTTAGTTTACACAAAATTTATCCATGTCCCTCTACATAGACAGGTCCGAATTCGACCCTGTCCCTGTACATGGACAAGGCTGAATTACATGTTAGTTTACACAGCTTGCAACAAGTTAGCTATTGAATAGTAATCCAATTGACTCACTCTATTCATTACTATAAGGATATGTACATTGTACTACGAGTAAACATATAAGGAATACTTGTAATTGACATGTGCTTGTTTCCCGCTTATTACTGAGATCACTATTGACTTGTTATGTGTACTCATATAACTCAATCATGCTAATAACTACTACTAATTTAGCCTTGTTAAGTAAGTGTAATAGAGTAAGTAACACCTGCTTGGTTAATATGGATAAGCTTATGATCCTAATCAACCTTATTACTTATACAAGTAAGAGTCATTACCATTAACACAAGGGTCATTGGTTGTTGTTGGTTGTTGTTGCTTCACGTTGAAGGTAAATCTAAACTGTTGATTTTAAATTAATTTAATTTTAAAATTAGTGGAAAATGAAATTTGAGTCCAATCCACTTAGTCCCATTTCTCCTTGAATAATCTATGTAAAAATGAGTTTTATTTAGGGCCATATAAAAGAGACGGTAACCCATTGGATATTTATGTTTTCTTCTTTTATTTTGTTTATTGGTTAAGTACCAAGCCGAGATAATGTGTGACCCTATTCTCTCCTAGGATGGTCCATGAGACCTAGGAGAAGTTAAGAAGAAGGGCATGATCAAATCATTGATCTTCCTCGTATGCTGGGATGATAAAAGCTTATAAGTTATATCATGAGACTCATGTAGACATTCTACCGTTAAAGAAGAACTTACTTTGTTGACTTTGTCTTGAAACCCCCCTTGCTTGAGTTATGTCCCCCTTAATTGTTGTGTGTGTTTTTGGTTTGGTTCTTTGCTTCTTCCTAAAGAAATCTAGCCTCCTTGACTTTGGATCCCCTCTCCTTGACTTGTTTTTTTCTTGTTGACTTTTATGATTTAACAATTAATATTTTATATTTCAAAATATTATTTGTTTAAATTATTTAATTATTAGGGTTTAAACCTAACCATTAAGTTAGGAATAATATTCTATCCCTAACCTACCTACCAAAACTATAAAAGATACCTATCCTCACTCTTCACACACACACTCTCTTCTAAGTCGAGTTCTGATATGAGGTTTTCTGCGGCTCCTTCTTGTTCATATTGTTGAGTGGATGTGGCCCTCTAGGATAGTTCTTCTTGGTGTATTAATAAACTGTGGGCTTACCTCTCCAACCTCTTGCTTCCGCTGACCCCTAAGGATCTTTTCCATCTTGCCACAGGTCTCTTCTTGGCTATTGTTTGGGATTTCTAGTTCTCCTTACTGGTGTCGTCCTCCTCTTTTCCTTGCTGGTGCCACCCTCCTCATCTCCTTGCTGATGCCACCCTGTGTATGTTTTCGTTGTCCTCTTATATTTCTGGTGCCACCTGTGTATGTTTCTGGTTAGTATTTTGATATTTTACTCTAAAATTTCTTCTTGGCAATTTGTTCTAAGGGTCATGATGAGATATTCCCTTAGGGTTTGATCAATGATCCTTTAAATATTTTTCTGAGCATATATCTAAGAGGATAACAAAAACATATAAGGTAATATTGTTTCTTGTTTTAGCTAAGTAAATGTTTTGTGATTTATTGTTTTTATGCTACCAGATTATGGATTAGAAGTTTTAATGTCTTGCTGATTGTAACATAAAAATAGCTAATGTTTAGAAATTAAAATAAATATTTTTGTTTTAGCTAGCTATATTTTTGCTAATGTTTAGAAATTAAAATAAATATTTTTTTTTTAGCTAGCTATATTTTTTTCCCTTAAATTTTAACATGTTACACATAGATTATCTTAAAAATTACCTTCTACAATTTACACAAATATATATTATCTTCTACATGTTAATTTTTTTTTATTTTTTATATTTAAATATTTTCATATTCATTATATATAGCATCATAGTAAAAAATATAGTTGTTAGTTTTTTCAATATATGTCTTTGATGCTTTGAAGTTGTTATAAATACCTAAATGCCTTCAAGTTGTTGTATAAATTACATTTCCATTTTATGTTTCTATAACTTATGAAATTTCACATCCATGGATTTCAAAGGATATCTATTGAGGCGAGATGTCGAGACAAGAGTCTCCAAAAATACCTCGCAAATGATCTAGGATATCCAATGAAGGAGGAAGAGGAACACCTTCTTTGAATGAGACTTTGAGGAAATCAAAGACCCATATCTTAGCAAGACAGGGAAGTTTGAGAGAGACAACTAGTGACCAAATGCAATCTAGTAAGAGGAGGAGATTATCAAATGAATCTGTGAATAGATCATCTAGAGAATGTGCTAAAAATAATGCTATGGATGAAAATTTCTTAGATAGGTTGCACATTAATACTCCAACATCGGAGAATGTAGGGAATACATCATGACAAGAAAATATGTTTGGTATTTTTTTTTGATTTTGTATTTTTGTGTATTTATGTTTATGTTTTATATATATATATGTTTTTTTTTATAAATTTTTTTATGTTTTTTGTTTCTGTTAAATGTTGTAATTACTTTCAAATGTGTATGTATGGAATATGACTTTAATGTGAGAGAATATAATGGAAGAGAGTGTGGTTATCATGAATATTCCAATGTTGGTGAAGAGGTGAAGGTGGATTCGAGGGGAGTTATCAAGAAACAAAAGATTACATTCCTACATCCACCTATCCCTTAGATGTTTTGATGAGCTTCCTTGGGAAGGGTATACTGAAGAAATGACTCTTGAACGATGCTCATGTGTTAAAAGAAGGCTGCACAATGATTTGAGGTTCTTGGATATCCCTCAAGAGATTAAGAAAACCTTAGATTGTTTTGCATTCATTGCACAACTTTATGGATGCATATCAAAAGATGGGGCCAATCACTGATAGTTTTATCGATTTGATGAGGAGACGAAATTCAGAGGTGATGGGCCAAAATAAATGAGAAGTAGTAAACAATATAGTTCCAAAATAAGATGAAATTTATATGTTCAATTTCAAAGAGGGGCCAAAGTGAAAGATGTTGAAGGTGCAATATTTTAATCACCCCAACATAGCAGGATATCTTTATAATAGATTTTTGGCAGCATATGGGAAGTTGTCGTGGAATGATGAGGTTCCACATTAATTTGATAGACTCTTTTATGCATATTTTTTCATGGCCATGCACCCTAATTATACCATCCCACCATCCAGTTATTATGGGGCTGGTAAAGGACGAACATATGATCGGAAAGAGGCATATCAAAATGCAACATTGCAGAGGCCTCCACGACCTTTGGCATCTCGTCCAACAGGGGAATTTTCCTCACATTCAAAGATGTGAGCAACATCATTTGTTGGAAAGGATTCTAGGAATGCAATCAGAGAAAATTTAGGATCAATTTTTAATGTTGTTGATGTTGGTTTGAATCATCAGAGAGATGAAGCCAATTCTCGAGCCAATTTTGTTTACAATACAGATGAGGAGATACATTTCATGTCAGTAGAAGATATACAGGAGTATGCAACATTTTTCCATAATGGTTGGAAGGTGTTAATTCATAATGATGAATCGAACATCAGATTGGTACGTGTTATAGTTAGTAATTTTTTTATGCATTTGAGGATAATTTTCTTATAGTTCTAGATCTAGATACATATCATTGTATCTTTAGAAAATTGATTTGTTATCATCATTAATTACAGTTTGGTAATATGTTAAATGAATCTTCAGTAAATAGAGGACTTGATTCAATGAGTTTAAATTTGGATGGGTTGAATCAGGTATGTGTTTTCTAATATCCACATATGAGCACTTTAGTTGTCCAATCTTCACAACTTTTTGAATAATCAACATACATGCAATTTATGTTTTTTTATTAATGCGAACACATTGAACCCTATTTAATTCTTAGTTGTGTTGTTCACAAATCCCTATTCCATCTCGCATTACTTGGGCAGGCTTGTCCCAATTCTCACTGGGAGAGTTTGAAGAGGGTGGGAGTTCACATGTATTGTTTCATGTTGAAAACAAATGTAGTTATATATGAAAATCACAATGTCATTTAAATTATTAATTTAAAAGGAAAACGTCTTAAACAATATATAATTTATTGAATCTTAGGGTATGGTGGGTAAGATCGTGACTCAACCAAACATGAGAATGCCATCCTCTTGTGTGTTTGATGATATTCAGGTTGGCACATCACAGATATTACATGTTTCAAAATTTAAAACTACAATTTAATGTGTTAAAATTATTTAAATTTAATTTTCAAATATACAAATTTGAAATGTGTTATAGGGTAATGTGGAGAAGAGAGTGTCTGAGAGTGTGCTTGAACATAATGTGGAGAATATTGTAATGATCCTCCTCGTTACACCGACAAACCTCTTAGAACAAGTGAATTTTTTTTTTTAAGGTGTGTGCGCGTGTGTACAAAAGAACTAAATACATTCGACTCTGTGTCGCCACCCGACGACGAACAAGGCGCCAACCACGACGAACGCAACAAGATGACATAAGATGCACAACAAGTAACTGCATACATTTAACGATGATCAACGACAAAAGTAAGACTGATTACCTAACCATCCTACCCTGCAATGGTTAAGACCTCCAAGACACATAAGCAATGCTCAAGCTCAGGTTCCCATCGATTTTAACCATTTAAGGTGTTAGGGCTAGCGACTGTTCTGAGGAACATGGAGGTTGCTACATCCTGCCCGACACAAGCAGACCAAGCAAACAAATTATTACAACCAAGCACAACAATAATTACTTGAGAAACCACGCCTTCTACGGAAGGCGCAAGACAATGTACTTAGACAACGACCAACTAAAATTAAGACAAGGCATTGTCTATGACTCAACTGTGATTAATTACAGACCAATTATTCCATACAATTCCATGAATTGACGAGTACCTTAAACATAAGGTAATCCAATTAATCTCAATTCCCCAATTATTAAGTCACAAAATCTTATTGTACTTGGTTCAAGGACATTACAGTTGTGTGTTATTACTAACAGTAAAGATGATAATAGCATGGCCATGAACTAATACCCATGATACCTTTTATATCACAATGACTTGCATTAATAACGACCACATTGCATTTATGTGTTAACCATAGTAAATAAACTGCAAATCTTTACCATAAATGATGTACACATTAACCTTTACTTTACCATGAATATTAACATTAACCTAAACATTACACTCTATTACCTTAACCTTACATTACATTACATTACATTACCTCATACTAACATTCCATTACATTACAATACCGTACATCAACATTCCATTACATTACATCACATTCCAGTACGTTCCAGTACATGACATTAACACTATATTAACATTCATTACATTATATTACATTACATTCCATCATATTACATTTCATCAATCATAACATTCCATTAAGCCAGGTTCCTCATCCCACCAGAGATATGGTAATAATAATTGTCATTAATACTATTCTTAATTACCAAGTAAATAAGTAGAAACACTTCATCACTCCATCATGTTAATCATAACAACCCTCATCTACTCATGACCATATAAATATGTCCAATTACAGAAGTTAACTACCCATACCCGTCATCCATTTTGAATAAAAAGGAATCCAAACTATAATGGTTCATGCATATTTAGTACCCCTAATACATGGCAGAACATTAAAAGTCCAACAGATATTATTAATTAATATTAAACATCACTCAATTACTTAAAATACTTATGGGGTACACTCCTTAGACGTCTAAGTCTTGTTTAATAGTGAAACTAAAATGATGCGACAAGTTACCCTACCTACCTTCTTAGTACTCTGTCTACTCAAAAGAACCGACAAGCATACGAGTTAAGAGTCTATCAAGGGCCGAGTGTGGGTATGAAAATTTTGAGTAGAAGGCGAGGAGGGGTAAGGATATGAGGTTCTACACCGAAACGAGAACGTTGACAGAGGAAGCATCCCAACCCGAATCCAGGTGTGAGTTGAGACTCATCTCGTGCGCGTCAGGGGTGGATACGTCAACGCTGTTTGAACCATCTACAATATTAATACGGTGTTCACGTCTGACAAATCAGGTTCATTGGGCAGGGTGACATGGTTGAAACATGAACATCCCAGGAGCATTTGGTTTAGGTATCCATAACCCTACGCTACACGATACTTAGTAACCTCCTGTTTACTTTTCCAACGCACTAACATCAATTACAGAATCATAAAAATTAGAAATGAACACCAATTCAGACAGAGTGGTAAAAACATTAGTTGGATACGTCCAAAGTTTTAGAACTGGAAGTGCCTTAGACGGTGAAAGGGGTAAGCAGTCAAATTGGAAGCCATCGCTAAAATGGAGGGCGGTAAAATTGGGCATAAGGAAATCGCCAGAATCTAGCGATGGTTTCGGCAGGTGTCAAGGCGTAGCAGTAAACATCAATGCGGTCTCAGTCTGAATCCCAGGTAAGGCGTGTTCTTTCAACGAAAATAAAAAACAAAATCGCCCACTAAAATTCTAGATTGTGGTGAGTTATCTGTCTCGAAAAGGGAGGAAGTTTCCATCGAAATGCAGTCCCAAAAAACTAACAACAAAGCCGATCTGCTAAGTACAACAATGCTTTATTGATTCCTTCCAACAGTGGCATCTATGATTTAGGAAACACTATCTAACTATGGGGTTCATGCTATAAATGAAACAATGCAGCTAACACATACAATAATAACTGGAGCGCTATCCATCAGAGGTAAGGGTAAGGCCGGAGATCCTCGAATTTTACACAGTAACGCAGTAAAAATATTTTTCACTAAAATTATGTTACTTTCATCTACCACAACAAGGAATTACAACCCAGAATGAAACACCATTGGTGTTTAAAAGGTGAATTTGTCAGTTAAAAGACATCTACAGTTTTCCTTACATCTATAAATGGTTGCCCAACCAGCGAGGAAAACCCAATTCGCCATTACATCCAATTCAGGAAGGTCCCATTTCTTTTGTAACTAATAGAGGTAAAAGGGTCTTGTTTATTACCACACCAATTAGCCATTACCACACATTTTCTATGTAAATAACATGGTGAAATTCAATGCAGTAACTATATAAATAACAACGCGACCATGTATATTCTACCAGACATTAAAACTATATCAGTGATTGTCATTGACTGAAAAATTATACGGCAATAAATTAAATGCAAAAATACCAATCCGAGCATCATACTCTACCAACAACGAGCGTGCCCTTTTCCTTATCGCCTGCCTCTATGACGTCCGCGTGCTCCATGCCGCTCCCGCTCGCCGACCGTCGAGACCTCACCAGTACCTCCCAGTCAATGCTAGGGGTACTCTGCTTCCCCCTTATCCCCCCGAGCCGCAAAGGAGCCACACACTATCCAGATGGTACGTCTAGCTCCCAGCTCGCCTCGCAAGGCCGAGCTACCACTCCTATCCGAGATGAGAAATACAAACTCCCCACAAGTAATTAGTCAAGTCACAATTCCGGCAGCGTAACGATACACTAACAACCAATCCCCTTCTTCCTCTTCTTCCCTTTCTTTTATAGCGTTTTTGGAACCTCCAACTTTCCCTAAATCACATTTAAATTTAGTTTTAATAAAAATATTCTAAATATTCTTCTTCACACAAGTGTCATCCATCCCCCTCTTTCCTCCCATAAATATTTTCTTTAAATTTATTAATTCTCTCATTCCCTCACCCACCTAGAGTTGCTCCTAAATTTACTCCTAGATGTTCCTAGATTCCCTTATGGGTTTAAATACTTTCCCTAAAAGGAAGTTGCTAAATTAGTTCATTTTAGAGGGTTCTTAATTGCAGATTCCTTACTATGTTGACCTCACTTTTTACCATAAGTTCCCTTCTTTCCTTTATTATGTTTCCTCCAATTCTTAGTTTTCTAATTTTTATTTTTCCCTTCTTTCCCCTTTTTAATAAAGCCAAAATGGCAGTTGCGCTATTTAATCTTTTCCTTTTATTATTAATTTAATATTTTTTTTATACTTTCACTAGTTTTAATTAAATTCTTACTCTCTTCATTTACCCCAAAATTTTATGAAGACTAAACTATTACTTAAGTGGGTGTTAGTTTAAATTTTTATTTTTATTTTTAAGGGTCTTTTTCTTAAGGTTAAACAAAATTTTACCCTAGAGAAGTTTTAGGCTTAGATTTAGATTCTGAACGGGCGACAATTATTTAGGGAAGTTGTTTAAGAATTTCTTAATGTGTTAAAAGTATTAGGGCCATATAGGTTTGTTCCTTCATCAACATCAATGCGACGTGCCCTTCAGGATGCATCACGTGCTCCAAGGGTTCCACTCGCCTCGTTCGTTTATTTTGCGCGACATGCCCTTCAGGATGCACCACGTGCTCCAAGGGTGCCACTCGCTTCTTATGTTTCTTTTGCGCAATGTGCCCTTCAGGATGCACCATGTGTTCCAAGGGTGCCACTCGCCAACTTGACTGATTGGTAGACATCAATAACCCCTGGAGTCAACACTCCGCTAGGTGAACTTGTGGGAGACTAAGGGATTCTAAGGAATAAGGCCCCCACCTTATTGCATGCCCCTTAGAGTCATCATGAGCGACTGTCTCAGTCTTCCCTCATGACATTGTGGATCCTCTTGAACTAGGTAATCGTTAACCTACAGTTCAAGCCACGACGGGAGTGGTAGTAGGCTGTGGTAGGGTTGCTGTCCACAGCTCTCCCTCAACCTCTCCGGTAATCGTGTGTGGTCCCTTTACTCCATATGTGAGTCTGGTCAGCAAGCTATCATCAGCCTGCATCATCAACAATCATGTCATAACATGTCCACATCATATCATCAAACACTGAAATATCACAGTAAATAAATCAACCCAAATAGCACACTCACTGACTCAATACGGAGTCCAAGGGGTTCCATCGATGCCTCTACATCCTCAAGGTCCAAAGCCCTGCACACTCAATAAAACTGAGTCAATAACACCTGTCTATGTCAAAGCAGTAAAACATCATGTCATCTATCATAACACATCATAATCAAGGACAAGAGTTTTAATATCATAATAGTCCAGATCACTTGCAAGCAAGTGTCCTCAAAGAATAAGTTTTCTCAGTGTGCCAGAGCAGGATGTTACATACACCCCCTCTTGGTCTAAACTTCGTCCCGAAGTTTCATAGTATAAATGCTGAAATAAATGTATCACAGTATCATAAGTCTATCTATCAAACAAAAATGGAAACTGCTGGTGCATATCATATGCATCCTCCCAGGTCGCCGAGTGCGGACTATAACTGTCTCACTGGACCTTGACCTAATCTATCGTTCGATGTCGTAACTCTCGAACGTGATTATCTAAGATGCAGACCAGCTCAGCCGTGAGAACTCCCTCGTCCAATACCTGGAAGGAACTCATGTCAATCACATGTGTAGGATCACTAATATAATGTCTCAAAACTGATACATGAAAAACATCGTGCATACGCCTCAAAGAATCAGGCAAGGCTAGTTGATAGGCCACAAGCCCCTTTCTCTCCACAATATTGAAAGGTCCCATGAACCTAGGAGAGAGTTTATCTCCCTTTCCAAACTTGATTGAACACTTATGTGGTTTAACCCGCAAGAATACTCGATCGCCGACCTCATAACTATGGTCGACTCGGTGGGCATCAACATAACTCTTCTGTCGATCCTGCGCTTCTTTAATCCTTTGTCTTATTGTTTGCATTTGTTCTTCCATTTCTTGGATCACTTCTAGTCCCACCAGGACTCTATCCTCAAGTCGATCCCAACTCAAAGGCATTCGACATGGTTGCCCGTAAAGAAACTCGAAAGGCGCCATCTTAATGGTGCTCTGGTAACTGTTGTTGTAAGCAAACTCTACTAGTGGCAAGAATTCTTCCCAATGTTTTTGTTGGTCCATCACGTACATGCGCAACATGTCTTCCAAGGTTTGGTTCATTCGTTCTGTCTGTCCGTCAGTCTCTGGGTGATACGCAGTACTAAATTTAAGTTGGGTTCCCAAGGCCTCTTGGAAACTCATCCAAAATCGTCTAGTAAACACCGATCCTCGATCAGATATAATCCTCTTAGGCACGCCATGTAGCCTCACAATATCACTGATGAAAACTCTAGCTATGTCAGGTGCCTGATACGTCGTACGCACAGGAATAAAGTGAGCACTCTTCGTTAGAGTTTCTACTACTACGAAAATCAAGTCATGTCTCCTTGCTGTCAGTGGCAATCCAACAATAAAATCCATCGAAATGACCTCCCATTTCGATTTCGGAATGACATGTGGTTGTAGTAATCCATCGGGATGTCTATGTTCGGCCTTTACCTGCTGACACTCTAGACATCTGGCCACATATTTGACTATGTCGACCTTCATTCCCTTCCAGAAGAATAAGGGTTTAAGGTCTGCCCTCATCTTCATGACTCCCGAGTGAGCCATGTAAACTTCTCTATGAGCCTCGCTCAGGATCAATATCCTCAACTCGTCGTTTAACGGTATGTAAATTCAACCTTTAAACCTCAATAACCCATCTCTATCAAAAGAAAATCCCTCATATCGTGGTACCATTATTGTGTTTTGTCCAATAAATCCCTCGACCTCCTTGTACACGTCGTCATCACGCTGTAAGGTTATAATCTTTTCACGTAGATTCGTCTGAAGAGGCAACACCGAAAAGATGCGTGGCCTTCGACTCAAAGTATCCGCCACTCGGTTCACCATTCCCTTTATGTAAGTAATCTCAAAGTCGTACTCGCTGAGCAATTCTGGCCAATGCCGTTGTCGCGCTGTTGGCAGCCAATTAAATTTTTTCTATTGCCCTACAAGATGCCTACACCTATGTCTTCTGAACTTCAAATTATCGTCGCTTTTGTTTTAATAGACGATATTTTCATTTCTTGCGACACTTGCAAATTGGTCTACATTTAGTTTTCACGACTGTAAGCATGAAAACTCCTCCATCGTTATTTGAACTGTCATGATCTTCTCATTGATATTCTGAATGACACTTACCTTTGGTTTATTATTGTGTGGCTAAATGAATTTTCAAACTATGCCCATTTGGACATTTTGGTTGCATAACTTAAACTGGTAAGGCATTGAGCATGAAGATTTTGTTTTTAACACTTGCATAGTCATCAGATTGCATAGGTTTCATGGTTTATTTTGTTTTTATATAATGTGATCCTTATTATTATAAGCTCTTGGCTTGTCAAATGTTATGAAATCAATTGTCACAATGTTTTATAAACGTTTGATTACACACTTATACAATGGCACATATTTAACATTTGGGTTTTGAACATTCATGGTTTGAAATAATACATTGGCGCATTGGTATACCATCCACCATTTGATTCTTGGGTTAGCTGAATGATAAAGTTTAAGCTATGTTATGATTGCTTCAACAGTGGGTTAATTAGGAGGTTTTACTATGCCATTACTATTATCCATGGCGGTGAATAATCCCACCACCCTCGCACGCGCACATTAATGTTTCCCCTTTGATCGTTCATAACCCAAACGACTTTGCTCCTGTGTGTTGTTGTTTTCGACCCAAACCCTGACCATGTGCCCGCACCATGGCTCTAGTCGTGAGGGTTGAACCTAATGGTAGCCAGGCTCTGTTGATGTTTGACAGTGCTCACAGTGACCTTGAGGAATTTGGATGGCTCCCGTTCATACAAAAGTTTGATGGTTTTAACCCCTGCATTGCTCGGCAATTTGCATTAACCTTTGATGGCTGTCGAGCCAAGGTCGGGGATGTCCAATTGGAAATTAATGAGCAATTTTTCAGTTTAGCTATGGGTCTGCCTGCCATTGGACAACGATGGTCCAAGAATTTAAAAGTGGAAGAGGTCCCGTGGACACTGCTCTTCCAGTCGCGTAAGGTTAGCTCCTGTGATAAAGGTTTGCCCACAAACATGATCAAGAAACGTTGGCATGATTTGCTGATGATAATCAAACAATTTATCACCTGCGAGGGTTGGTATGGTTTTGTTTTCTTACACCACCTTCGTTTACTTATGGTTTTCATGCGCTATGAGCTTAATATGCCTTATTACTTGCATAGAAGCCTGTTCAAAATGTCTAAGAGATATAAAAGGAACCAGGCTGATAGCAACCTCTTTCACTTCAGTCTGGTTAAAATTATTGTTGTTTATCATTTGGGGTTACATGGAGACTATTGGAATGATTTCGTTGCTCGCAATTCTTTTGAGGATTCAAATCCACCACAGGTTGATAAACCTGTGGTGACCGAGAACAAAGCTATACCCTTGGTACCCTACAATATCCTGTTACCTAAACCCTTACGCGACTCACCTATCGACCTACCCCACTCTGTGACCAAAGATGTCGAAACTGTTAAGCCTGTGGATAAGAAACCTAAATCCAAAACTACTGTGAATTCCAAAGGAAAAAAGAATGCCCGTTTAATCTCTCGCATGGCGAGGAACAAGCCGAAGCCCCCTGTCAATCCTGACCCTATCGTGTTAAGCGAGGATTCTTATTTAGAGGTTGAACGTTTTTTGGCAAGTGAATATCCCTATTCGGAAGGTCTTTGTGCCAAACCCTCATTTGACTTCGTTTCGAACCTACCACCTTGCTTGCAAAACAACCCTGATTACCCTGGCATTAAGCTGCCATGTAAAACCCCCGGTCATTCATCCAAACCCTCTCCTCAACCTGCAATGCCACCCTATGATCAATGCGGCTCATGGTTGGAAAGATATTATCTTGATGTACCTATGCTATAGTCTAGAATTCACCATTTGGAGGATCAAGTTGCACAGCTTACCAGTCAAAAGGCTGAGCTTAAAACTACTGACAAGAAACAGAGGACAACAGGTTCTATTTTGTTTAAGAATGTGGAGTCAGCTACATTAGTCGTGAATTCAAAATTGGCATAGCTCGAGAAACCTCACTGGTATGTCTATCACATGTTTATATAACAAACTCATAGCTCTGTTTACAGTTTGGATTTGCTCTGTCACATTATATGCATTATGTACATAGTTTTGTTTTGGTTGATCGAATTTTGTTTCCCAGTTTAGCTTTGATTGGATTGTCTTTGATTGGATTGATCGTGGTATGGATTTGATTGTTTCGATTTGGATTAAATTGGATACTCTGTTGCTAATTGACATCATTTCTATCCTTTCTAAACACAAGTCGTTTCTCGTATTTCAATTTTGAACACAATCAATGTTTCGATTTGAATTGGTTATATTGTATACGATACAATTGACAATAATGGTTAATTGTTATGATTTTATATCCATATGATTTTCGATCAACAGGGATACAATTCGGGTTATGTTCGATATGATTCTATTTCGTGGATAGATACGATTCATAACAGTTGTACACTGCCGATTGACTTGCATTGTTTTAGTCGACTGTGTTATCAGTTCGATTCGTATTGTAATGAAAATGCTGTTTGAATTCGATTTGAGGAACGAGATTGACTGTATCCAGTCTCACGATTTGTTTCTATAATTAAACTCAGTTGTATTCATTTTGATTATTTTCCCAGCTGATAATTATAACTTCTGTTGATTCTTTTAAGATTGTAATCATGATCTTGCCTGTTGCCTGTGAGTGGATCAATCACAAATTTGATTGGGTCGATGCTGTTGAAGTATGATTTCGTTACACATAATCATAACAATTTTTCCATCTATGTATTCGATTGAATGATATGAATTCTTGTTATATCATTAGAGCTATGTTGGATTAGATCGTATCACATACGATATCACTCATTGTTGATTTCATTTGAATTGAAACAGTCTTGTTACTGTTGACCCGATTTTATGGTAACAGTGAAACAGAGTACTCTTACCTCTGTTTCCGATTGAATCACTTTTGATTTTGTTTAAATTGAATGATAAAATCATGTGAGTCATTAGTGATTCACTTTTAATGTTTATTGGAAGAAAATTGAATTGAATTATTTTAATGAGATTTGATTTGATATTTATTTGATCCTGTATGCTATTTTAGATTAGCTACAGAATCAGATGATTCTGTAGCTAAGTCTGTTAGATTGGATTTTTATTGTTTTGTTACTGAAATATCTTTCTAACTTGATATTTTTGATCTATTGCAGATGAATTCGAAATTACAGTGGATTTGATGAGCAGTTAGGGGATATTTCAAAGATACCAGTTGCATTTTAGTTTCTTAGTTTAGTTGATTTTGGGATATCTCCCAGATTATGTAAAACAGTTTGATATTATCCACAGGGAGGTTTTACCCTATGGACAGACTTATATATACTTATCATTTTTGTAATAATGGACATCCTCATTTGTGGGAGAACAAGGATATGGAGTTTTAATACAGACTGAAGCAGAATTTGGTGTTTTGTCACAGCTTTAGATTCTCATTATATCAATATTTTGTTTCATGTTGTGTATATAAATTTGTATCTGGTTAATGACTACTTTAGCTATCTTAATCATGTGAAAATGATATAATTTTAATCACTGTAATCCATATCTGGTTTCTTCCAAGTGTATAAAAGACATAACAATTGTTTAGTTCAGTTTGTGAATGACAGGTTTATCTTCTTCACAAGTTGAATTATCAAATATAAGTTTTTGCATAACAGGTTTCCCTTATTGCAGAGATTTATAAATCTTATAGTTGTTATGATTTTTTATGTCTTGTTTGTCTTGTAAACCACTAAAAAAGCAACACAACCAATCGTTTACGAGAAGCTTTTGGATCAACCGGTGTGAATTTACTTCCTCCGAATAGCTTCGAAGTCATCCTACGTAGGACAAATTAGGAGCGCTTCCAGGTCAGTTAGTCACTTGTTTGTTTACTGTTTTTATTAGTTTAGATAGAATTAGTATATTTGATTGTTTAATTTCAGTAAATATATTAGATCATTTAATTTCAGTAGTTTTATTCCTTATTCATAAAATCAAAAAATCAAAAATATCTCTAGTTGTCTTAGGGCAGAAAACATATGAGTTTTGCAGGTTCTATTTAAATCTGCCAATTGTTTATAGTGTATATTTGTGAATAAGCTGTATTATAACTAGTAGTTAGATGGTTAGTTGTTAGAGTTAGTGTAATAGTAATTAGTAGAATAGTTAGTGTAATTTGTATTTAGTTTTAGTTCATATAGTAGTTTGTTTTAATTAGATTAGTGTATTAGTTTGTTTTTATTTATTAGTTAATTTAGTTTCTTATATCTAGTTTTAGTTTATTTATTAGTTTGTTTCAATTAGATTAGTAGATTAGTTTGTTTGTTTTTAGTTAATTTGTTTTATTAGTTTTAGTTAGTTTAATTCGTTTTATTAGTTTTTAGTTAGTTTAGTTTGTTTTATTTGTTTTAGTTAGATTAGTTTTCTCTTTGGTTTTCTTAGGACTTTAGAGCGGCCAATGGAGCCGTTAAACCCATCAGGGTGGTTCATTCCAAACGGCTTGGGTTATTTAGACAACCCCAGATCGGTTTCACTCTCTCAGTTGACAAACGGTCAATTTCGCTCGTCAACAAATGGCGCTAGAAGGAGGGCCTGAACGTAATTAATGGCACGAGGTGGTCGCAAGACTCCTCCTCCACCTATAGTGACTAGAAGCCGTTCACAAGATAATATTCCCCTTCAAACAACAACTACTTCAACCGAAGATCCACAGATCATAGTTGAGCCAACAACCCCTAATCCTACAGGTGGTGATATCCAAGAGATCGTTCATCAATCTCTTGTCAAAACACATAGTGCCTTAGCTAGTTTAAGGCGACCAAACCATCCATGGGGTCAACCTTTAGACTTCTCTGATATTAGAGAACAGTTAGGTGACACTAACCTCACTATGAATCCTACAGATCCAAACTTAAATCCTGCTGTAGGAGGATCTGGGATACCTCCTTCACCACCTCCCTCATCTCCTTCCTCTTCTGGAGGATATTCCTCTTCTGACGAAGGAAATCCACCTTCTCAGCCTTCCACACCCACTACCCCAATGGAAAATCAGAACAACCCTGCTAGACCCTGGTTGGACCAAGATGCTGTAGCTGTACCTGGAGCCCAACACCCTTTACCTAAACACCCAGAGAAATGGCTTCCTAAGTTTGATCCCGATTCAAAACAGATAGTTGAAGATCATATCAAAAAATTTATGTTAGCCATCAGACTCCGTAATGTTGAACATGAAGACGTTGTCTGTAGGTTGTTCCCTTACACTTTTGAGGGTAATGCGTCCACTTAGTACTTTTCCCAACAACTTCATACCATAGTGTCTTGGGAAAAGTTTGAGTCATGCTTTTTGGAAAAATTCAGAGATGGTAAACCTCCAGAAGTCTTAGTCATGGATCTTTCGAGCTTAAAAATGAACCCAAAAGAAAAAGTTAAATATTTTAATCAAAGATTCTTAACGCTTAAAAATTGAATCCCTGCAGATTCTATGCCTGATGAGAGTCTTGTAATAGCTTACTACACTAAAGCTCTACATCAAAGTATAGCTATTTGGGTCAAACATTCTAAAAAGGCCACATTGTTAGAAGCCTTCGAAGAGGCTACTCAGATTGAAAAAGACATACTTAGCCTTAAGGACTCTTCTAGCAACGAAACTGAGAC
>ML813376.1:178411-192760 GCA_009831015.1 Picea engelmannii | reverse complement strand
ATTATCGTCTAACCCAAAGGTTCATCAGGTTATTGATATAATTGTGGTGGATATTCCAGAAGTGTATGGTCTATTTTTGAGCAGGGACTGGTCGGAGCAGCTACATGGTTACTTCGCAATGGACTGGTCTCACTTATGGCTTCTAGAAAATGGTAAGCCCAACAAGATCAGGGTGAATCGTGAATGTTACCTCAAGTTCATGGTAACAGACTTGAATGACCCCAATGAACCATACACACCTCCTGCTGATTCACCTGAAGTCCAAGGGATGGACACCTTCTTCGGAAATTTCATGGCTGAAGTTTCACCTATCAACAATCCACAATAGCAGTCCGAGATCATAGCATGTATGCAACCAACAACTTCTTTACAACAGTCCCATGAACCCGATGGAAATCAAATTTGGTCTCTATATTTCGATGGTTCCAAGTCTAAAGAAGGAGCTGGTGCAGGCTGCATCATTATCGATACGACAGGTAACAAAACATTATTGGCTTGTAGGCTAGAATTTGAATGTACTAACAATACTGCAGAATATGAAGCTTTACTGCAAGGTCTCAGAAAATCCTTGGACATGCACATTCAAAATCTGGTTGTATTTGGCGACTCTGAAATAGTGGTCAGGCAGGTAAGAGATTCTATACACTGTCTTTCCCTGCATCTCAAATGTTACCAGTCTGAGGTATGGAGTTTAATGAACAAATTTTCTGCTTTTAATATAAATTCCATTCCTAGATCAAATAATGATGAAGCAGATCTACTAGCTAATGTTGCCTCTAAACTTCTTCCTGCAGAAGGCTTATCCCCAAACGCATTCTCCGTGGAGTTGTTGTTTCGATCATCTGTTCCTGACAATATCACAAACTGGAGAGTATTTGATGATGATCAGTAGATCATTAACTTTCTGCACATGGAAGAAACCTTTCAAGGCGCAGTGATAGATGAACAAACGCACGACGACAATTTGCACGACTTTACGGTAATACCTAGTCCGAAATCTCCTGAAGCTCTATTAGACATGGTAAATTTCATACCCAAATCTGTTGTTAGATTATAAAATTTTTATGATTTTGAAGATAAATTTAAAAAGACGGTCAATTGCAAAACCAATAGTTCCTCATTGTCTTATGAAAAAGTCAATTTAGGGACTAGTGAAAATCCTCAGTGCATCAATCTAGGCTTGGGATGTTCTAAGAAAGAAAAAGATGCTTTTGTTAGATTATTTAAAGAATTTAAGGATGTCTTTGCATGGACCTACGACAATCTTAAGACATTTGATCCTAATATTATATAGCATGTCATCCCGATGAAGCCCCAAACCTTACCCTTCCAACAGAAACTGAGGAAAATGCATCCCAAACTAGAACCGACCGTACAAAAAGAATTGAATAAACTCCTAAGTGCTAAAATAATTTTTCCCGTTAGACACACTCAATGGGTATCCAACCTTGTCCCAGTTTGGAAGAAAAACGGGGAAATTCGACTTTGTGTCGATTTCCAGAACCTCAACAAAGCATCTGACAAAGATAATTATCCCGACCCTCCCATGGAACAGATCTTGCAACAAGTATCTGGTTCCGAGAGGCTATCCTTACTGTATGGTTTCTATGGATATAACCAAGTCTTGATGTCTCCGCCAGACCAACTAAAAACTACCTTCCGTACCCCGTGGGGCACTTATGCTTATCGCAAAATGCCTTTTGGATTGATTAATGCTGGTGCTACCTTTCAGAGAGCAATGGAAATTTCTTTTAGAGGCTTAATCAATCGCTCCATAGTAGTTTACTTAGATGATGTGACCATGTATTCTAAAAACAAAGACGATCATCTAACTCACTTACGAGCCATTTTGCTACGATGTCGTAAATATGACATCTCCTTGAACCCCAAGAAGTCCATCTTTGCAGTAGAATAGGGTAAATTACTAGGATTCATTGTGTCTAGCGATGGAATGGTTATTGACCCCGAGAGGACTCAAGTCATCGCTAAACTCCCCCTACCTACCTCCAAAAAATCTATGCAGTCTTTCCTAGGCCAGATTAATTTCGTGAGAATATTTGTCCCCAGTTTCTCTGAAATGGTCAGGCCTCTCCAGAGTCTCATTAAGAAAGACACCCAATATCACTGGGGACCCACAGAAAACCAATCTTTTAATGACATAAAGAAGGCCATAATAGACACTCCGTCTCTCATGAGCCCTGATTTCTCTCAAGACTTTACACTCTATACTTTTGCCTCTGATCGTTCCTATGCCACAGTTCTAACTCGGAAGAATTCCGAGAAAAATGAAGTACCCATCGCCTTTATGAGCTCTGCATTCAAAGGTGCTGAACTTAACTACCCAACGGTTGATCGGCACGCCTATGCTATTTTCAAAGTAGTTAAGCATTTCCGGTCCTATCTTTTGAAGTCAAGGATGAAGGTCATCGTTCCCTACCCTGCCGTAAGGAACTTGTTAGTGAAAAAGGAGTTAGGAGAGAAAAGAGCCAACTGGGTCACCTCCTTGCAGGAGTATGACTTAGAAATCACCCCAGCACAGATTGTGAGAGGCCAAGGATTGTGTAAGTTGGTTGTTGATTTAGAAATAGGATAGCAAGAGGATAGTGATACGTCAAACCTAGAACAACGTGATCAGAGTCTGATTTGTTGCACACAAAACCTCGTAAGTCCTTGGTATGACGATATTAGATTTTGTCTTGAACATGGACCAGCACCCCATCACCTTGACCCCGCCAAAAGAAGAGCGTTGAGACTAAAGTCCACCTCCTTTCATCTAGTTAATGGTATACTGTTTTGTCAGAATTTTGACGGCGTACTAATGCGCTGCCTCGAAAAAGACGAAGCAGAAAGAGTCTTGCTTGAGTTGCATGCAGGAGAAGCTGGTGGTCACTTCGGTGGCGACACCACTGCTCATAAGGTTTTAAGAGCTAGTTACTACTGGCCCACGCTTTTTAGGGACGCTCATGCCTTGTGCCGTAAATGTATCATTTGTCAGAAAGCATCAGGGTAGTTGCAAAAACCATCCTTCCCCTTGCAACCCGTTTCAGTCGATTCTCCTTTCCAGCAATGGGGGGCCTTGACATCATAGGTCCTATTAACCCTCCATCCTCACAACAACACAAGTATATTGTGACAGCCACTAATTACTTTACTCGATGGTCTGAAGCCGCCACGCTAAGAACTGTTAACACAAGTCAGGTGATTGCTTTTCTGAATTCGAATATCATCACTCGTTTTAGTATCCCTGATTGTCTAGTCTTTGATAACGATTCATACTTTTCCTCTCTAGAGATGAGTGAGTTTTCTTTGGAGAAAGGAATAAAACTGAAGTATTCTGCTAGTTACTATCCCCAGGGAAATGGCTTAGCAGAATCAACAAACAAGAACTTGATCAAAATTATCAAGAGAACTGTGGCTGAAAATCACAAGAACTGGCACAATGCACTACTAAATGCACTATGGACTGATAGGGTAACACCCAAAACCGCTATAGGTAATTTCCCCTTTTTTCTTGTTTATGGCAAAGAAGCCATTCTGCCACCTCACATTCTTCTTCCTTCACTTCAATTGTCACAAAAAGTCCAAGAAGAATATTGTCCCCCTTTAGAAAGCCGTATTATTGCTTTGATGAAGTTAGAAGAAGTAAGAAACCAAGCTAAGCGTAAATTAGATCAACATCAACAACTGATTAAAAGCTGGTTCGATTCTAATTCTGCTTTTGATAGGAATTTTGAAATAGGCGATCTCGCCTTGAAGTGGGACAAACCACACGAAGGAAAGGGTGAACACACTAAGTTTCAAAACTTATGGCTTGGGCCATTTTTGATTGCTGAAAAGTTGGGTCCTAGTTCCTTTCGATTGCAAAATCTTGAAGGGCAGCTTGACACCTATCTGGTGAATGGCCAAGCCCTGAAAAGATACTTCACTTGATTAATACCCTTGTATATTATGTAAATGTTTCCTTCTGTTTTTATTTTTCCTTTGTTTTCATTTTTTGGTTTTGATTTGGATTGATCAGTTTTTATGTTGCTTGAAAGATATGCATACCTGTGCATGGAGCCATTCAGACCAAGACCATAGAAAAAATTCTTCGCTGAAATAACTTCTGAAAGATTGTGCGAACATCAGTGATATATGTCTAAAACTGATATTTATGTTGGAAAACTTTGTTGTTTGAAAGAAGTTTACTAATTTCAATCTCTGAGCAAATTTTGTCATGATCATCTATTATCTTTTTACGTTGTCCCTTTTCCGTAAAGGAATGACTCAAAATGGATGTCTCCCTGTCATAGAAATTGTTTTAGAAATAAAACATCTCTGGAACTGAATAAAGGACAGTGTTAAAAAATTATGATGAGGTCTTAAAAAAAAAATATGTTAAAATATCATAATTTTCAGCATCACCCCGCTCAGCTATCCATAAAAGAAAAACAAGATAAAAATATTAATAAGAGCTGTGGGAAGTGTTTGTAAACCCACCGGGATACTGAACAGGTCCGTTGGCAGTGGGTAAATGCATGCATGACACCAAGACAACTTCGTCGGGGTACTGAACAGGCTTGCTGGCAGCGAAGCAATGTCGGGTACACGAAAATCTGTGAAAAATTATAAGAAACCTCTTTAATGTCTTTATTCTGATCTAGAACTTCTTGACAGGATACAGATGTCGGAGTGGGTTAAATGGAAACCTTGTCGAGGCTATGGATGCCTGCTGGTAGTAGTGGCTATGCCAAAAGTATTGAAGATTTTATCATAAATATCGTGACTTGCTGATCTTAAGACTGTTATTAGTTTTCATCTTTTAAAACATCGCTGGAAAAGATGGTAAATGGTGATGTTTGTACGATTTTCTGATTGTTGTTTTTGAGTTGAAATTTTACTTGCTGTCCTAATCTGAATTTATTTCTTTTGACAGAGATAACTGCTTCTCCCAATGTGTCGCCATTGTTGGTAGCCAATTCAAATTTTTCTATTGCCCTACAAGCTGCCTACACCTATGTCTTCTGAACTTCAAATTATCGTCGCTTTTGTTTTAATAGACAATATTTTCATTTCTTGCGACACTTGCAAATTGGTCTACATTTAGTTTTCACGACTGTAAGCATGAAAAATCCTCCATCGTTATTTGAACTGTCATGATCTTCTCATTGATATTTTGAATGACACTTACCTTTGGTTTATTATTGTGTGGCTAAATGAATTTTCAAACTATGCCCATTTGGACATTTTGGTTGCATAACTTAAACTGGTAAGGCATTGAGCATGAAGATTTTGTTTTTAACACTTGCCTAGTCATCAGATTGCATAGGGGTCATGGTTTATTTTGTTTTTATATAATGTGATCCTTATTATTATAAGCTCTTGGCTTGTCACATGTTATGAAATCGATTGTCACAATGTTTTATAAATGTTTGATTACACACTTATACAATGGCACATATTTAACATTTGGGTTTTGAACATTCATGGTTTGAAATAATACATTGGTGCATTGGTATACCATCCACCGTTTGATTCCTGTGTTGGCTGAATGATAAAGTTTAAACTATGTTATGATTGCTTCAACAGTGGGTTAAGTAGGAGGTTGTACTATGCCATTACTATTATGCATGGCGGTGAATAATCCCACCACCCTCGCACGTGCACATTAATGTTTCCCCTTTGATCGTTCATAACCCAAACGACTTTGCTCCTATGTGTTGTTGTTTTCGACCCAAAACCTGACCATGTGCCTGCACCATGGCTCTAGTCATGAGGGCTGAACCTAATGGTAGCCAGGCTCTGTTGATGTTTGACAGTGCTCACAGTGACCTTGAGGAATTTGGATGGCTCCCGTTCATACAAAAGTTTGATGGTTTTAACCCCTGCATTGCTCGGCAATTCACATTAACCTTTGATGGCTGTCAAGCCAAGGTCGGGGATGTCCAATTGGAAATTAATGAGCAATTTTTCAGTTTAGCTACGGGTCTGCCTGCCACTGGACAATGATGGTCCAAGAATTGCAAAGTGGAAGAGGTCCTGTGGACACTGCTCTTCTAGTCGCGTAAGGTTAGCTCCTGTGATAAAGGTTTGCCCGCAAACATGCTCAAGCAACGCTGGCACGATTTGCTGATGATAATCAAACAATTTATCACCTGCGGGGGTCGGTATGGTTTTGTTTTCTTACACCACCTTCATTTACTTATGGTTTTCATGGGCTATGAGCTAAATATGCCTTATTACTTGCATAGAATCCTGTTCAAAATGTCTAAGAGATATAAAAGGAACCAGGCTGATAGCAGCCTCTTTCACTTCGGGCTGGTTAAAATTATTGTTGTTTATCATTTGGGGTTACATGGAGACTGTTGGAATGATTTCCTTGCTCGCAATTATTTTGAGGATTCGAATCCACCACAGGTTGATAAACCTGCGGTGACCGAGAACAAAGCTATACCCCCGGTACCCTACAGTATCCTGTTACCTAAACCCTTACCCAACTCACCTATCGACCTACCCCACTCTATGACCAAATATGTCGAAACTACTGCGAATTCCAAAGGCAAAAAGAATGCCCGTTTAATCTCTCGCATAGCGAGGAACAAGCCGAAGCCCCCTGTCAATCCCGACCCTATCATGTTAAGCGAGGATTCTGATTCAGAGGTTGAACGTTTTTTGGCAAGTGAATATCCCTATTCGGAAGGTCTTTGTGCCAAACCCTCATTTGACTTCATGTCGAACCTACCACCTTGCTTGAAAAACAACCTTGATTACCCTGGCATTAAGCTACCATGTAAAAGCCCCGATCATTCATCCAAACCCTCTCCTGAACCTGCAATGCCACCCTGTGATCAATGCGGCTCATGGTTGGAAAGATATTATCTTGATGTACCTATGCTACAGTCCAGAATTCACCATTTGGAGGATCAAGTTGCATGACTTACCAGTCAAAAGGCTGAGCTTCAAACCACTGAAAAGAAACAGAGGACAACAACTTCTATTTTGTTTAAGAATGTGGAGTCAGCTACAACAGTCGTGAATTCAAAATTGGCATAGCTCGAGCAGCCTCACTGGTATGTCTATCACATGTTTATATAACAAACTCATAGCTCTGTTTACAGTTTGGATTTGCTCTATCACATTATATGCATTATGTACATAGTTTTGTTTTGGTTGATCGAATTTTGTTTCCCAGTTTAACTTTGATTGGATTGTCTTCGATTCGATTGATCATGGTATGGATTTGATTGTTTCGATTTGACTTAAATTGGATACTCTGTTGCTAATTGAAATCGTTTCTATCATTTCTAAACACAAGCTATTTCTCGTATTTCAATTTTGAACACAATCAATGTTTCGATTCGAATTGGTTATATTGTATACGATACGGTTGACAATAATGGTTAACTGTTACGATTTTATATCCATATGATTTTCGATCAACAGGGATACAATTCGGGTTATGTTCGATATGATTCTATTTCATGGATAGATACGATTCATAACAGTTGTACACAGCCGATTGACTCACATTGTTTTAGTCGACCGTGTTATCAGTTCGATTCGTATTGTAATGAAAATGCTGTTTGAATTCGATTTGAGGAATGAGATTGACTGTATCCAGTCTCACGATTTGTTTCTATAATTAAACTCAGTCGTATTCGTTTTGATTATTTGCCCAGCTGATAATTATAACTTCTATTGATTCTTTTAAGATTGCGATCATGATCTTGCCTGTTGCCTGTGCAAGGATCAATCACAAATTTGATTGGGTCGACGCTGTTATAGTATGATTTCGTTACACATAATCGTAACAGTTTTTCCATCTATGCATTCGATTGAATGATATGAATTCTTGTTATATCATTAGAGCTGTGTTGGATTAGATCGTATCACATACGATATCACTCATTTTTGATTTCATTTGAATTGAAACAGTCTTGTTACTGTTGACCCGATTTTATGGTAACAGTGAAACATAGTACTCTTACCTCTGTTTCCAATTGAATCACTTTTGATTTTGTTTAAATTGAATGATAAAATCATGTGAGTCATTAGTGATTCGTTTTTAATTTTTATTGGAAGAAAATTGAATTGAATTATTTTAATGAGATTTGATTTGATATTTATTTGGTCCTGTATGCTATTTTAGATTAGCTACAAAATCAGATGATTCTGTAGCTAAGTCTGTTAGATTGGATTTTTATTGTTTTGTTACTGAAATATCTTTCTAACTTGATATTTTTGATCTATTGCAGATGAATTCAAAATTATAGTGGATTTGATGAGCAGTTAGGGGATATTTCAAAGATACCAGTTGCATTTTAGTTTCTTAGTTTAGTTGATTTTGGGATATCTCCCAGATTATGTAAAATAGTTTGATATTATCCACAGGGAGGTTTTACTCTGTGGAAAGACTTATATATACTTATCATTTTTGTAATAATGGACATCCTCATTTGTGAGAGAACAAGGATATGAAGTTTTAATATAGAATGAAGCAGAATTTGGTGTTTTGTCACAGCTTTAGCTTCTCATTATATCAATATTTTGTTTCATGTTTTGTATATCAATTTGTATCTGGTTAATGACTACTTTAGCTATCTTAATCATGTGCAAATGATATAATTTTAATCACTGTAATCCATATTTGGTTTCTTCCAAGTGTATAAAAGACATAACGATTGTTTAATTCAGTTTGTGAATGACAGGTTTATCTTCTTCACAAGTTGAATTATCAAATATAAGTTTTTGCATAACAAGTTTCCCTTATTGCATATATTTATAAATCTTATAGTTGTTATGATTTTTCATGTCTTGTTTGTCCTATAAACCACTCAAAAAGCAGTGCAACCAATCGTTTACGAGAAGCTTTTGGATCAACCGGTGCGAATTTCCTTCCTCCGACCAGCTTTGAAGTCATCCTACACATGACAAATTAGGAGCGCTTCCAGGTCAGTTAGTCGCTTGTTTGTTTACTGTTTTTATTATTTTAGATAGAATTAGTATATTAGATTATTTAATTTCAGTAAATATATTAGATCGTTTAATTTCGGTAGTTTTATTCCTTATTCATAAAATCAAAAAATCAAAAATATCTCTAGCTGTCTTAGGGAAGAAAACATATGAGTTTTGCAGGTTTTATTTAAATCTGCCAATTGTGTATATTGTATATTTGTGAATAAGCTGTGTTATGACTGGTAGTTAGACGGTTAGTTGTTAGAGTTAGTGTAATAGTAGTTAGTAGAATAGTTAGTGTAATTTGTATTTAGTTTTAGTTCATATAGCAGTTTGTTTTAATTAGATTAGTGTATTAGTTTGTTTTTATTTATTAGTTAATTTAGTTTCTTATATCTAGTTTTAGTTTATTTATTAGTTTGTTTCAATTAAATTAGTAGATTAGTTTGTTTGTTTTTAGTTAATTTGTTTTATTAGTTTTAGTTAGTTTAATTCATTTTATTAGTTTTTAGTTAGTTTAGTTTGCTTTATTTGTTTTAGTTAGATTAGTTAGTTATATTAGTTTTCTCTTTGGTTTTCTTAGGACTTTAGAGCGGCCAATGGAGCCGTTAAACCCATCAGGGTGGTTCATTCCAAACGTCTTGGGTTATTTAGACAACCCTGGACCGGTTCCACTCTCTCAGTTGAAGGACGATCAATTTCACCCATCAACATGCGCGTTCAGGTCGCTTTGCATAAAAATGTGTTGTAGTCCACAATGATAAGTCTTTAGTTCAATTTTTTGTCCAACGAGGTAGTGTCTCCAAACCTTCAAGGCATACACAATGGCTAATAACTCCAAACGTGCATCACGTAGTTCTCTTCATGCCTTCTCAGTTTCCTCGAAATATAGGCGATTACTCGTCCGTCTTGCATCAAGACTCCACCTAAGCCTTCCTTGGATGTGTCTGTGCATACCAAGAAGTCCACATCCATGTCAGGGACCTTTAGTACCGACGCTTTTGTCAACAATTCATTAAGCCTCCGAAATGCTTCAACGCATTTCTCAGTCCAAACAAACTTCTTGTTTTTCTTCTACAATTCCGTGATCGGATTTGCTACCTTCGAAAATCCCTCGAAAAACTATCGATAGTATCCTACTAAACCCATAAAACTACGCACTTCTATGACATTCATCGGTGCAGGCCATTCCATAATAGCCTCAACCTTGTCCAGATCCATGGCGATGCCTTCGCCGGAAATGACATGCCCTAAGTAGTGAATCTTTGATTGATAAAAAGAGCATTTGGACAGTTTCCCATACAGTTTGTGCTCTCGCAGACACTGTAGTACCAAGCGCAAGTGCTCGTCATGCTCGTCTGTCGTATGAGAGTAAATCAAAATATCGTCAATGAATACTTGGATGAACTTGTCCAAGTATTCACGGAACACCCCATTCATCAAACTCGTAAATACCCCTGGGGTGTTTGTCAGTCCAAACGGTAAAACAGTAAACTCGCAGTGTCCAAATCTCATCTTAAAGGTGGTATTAGGGACATCATCGTCCTTGATCTGCAACTGGTGATACCCTGATCGCAAATCGATCTTGGAGAACACCGTTGCACCCTTCATTTGATCGAACAGATCATCAATTCTTGGTAAGGGATACTGATTCTTGATCGTAGCCTTGTTCAGTTGATGGTAGTCAATGAAAATACTCCATGATCTGTCCTTCTTTCATATGAAAATAACAGGTGCACCCCACGGTGACACACTAGGACATATCAGTCCCAGGTCCAACAACTCCTTCAGTTGCATTTTCAACTCTTGCAACTCCGGGGTTGACATCCTATAAGGTGTTCCTTCTATCGGTTTGGTCCCCGGTTTCAGGTCTATGGTAAACTCCAATTCCCTTTCCAGCGGCATCCCAGGTAACTCCTCTGGAAATATGTCCGCAAACTCTCTCACCACCGGAAGGTGTTCTAGACCCTCCGCTACTCCATTTTCGTTTAGCGCAAGGATCACATAAAGATTGCACCCCTTACGCATGCTCTTCCGTAACTGTAAGGAAGAGACAAACCTTAGGGAAACTCCCTGGTTCTGTCCTACAATCACACGTCTTTGTCCTTTGTCATCAACCAAGCTCAACCGTTTCGTCTTACAATTGAGTATCGCCTCATGTGATTCCAACCAATCCATACCAATCACAACGTCATAACATCCTAATATGGTGATGTACAAGTTGAAACTCATGACAAACTCTCCCCGTTTAAGGGCACAACCCGTAACCTTTCCTCCAACCTTCTGTTTGGCTCTTGAAGCCATCTCCACGAAGCTAAACTCATCCTGTTTGACTGCCCTTACCTTAATCCTTTTTAGTGCTGCACTAGAAATGAAACTCTTAGTAGCACCGGGATCTATCAAAACACTAAGGGTTTGGTCAGCGACAATACCTATCATCTCGAGAACAGTCGACTGATGCTCTGCCTGACAGTTATTCACCACTGCATGAATCCAATGGGCGTTGCCCCTATCTCCCATGGTCATGGGTTTGGCTGATACAGATGCTTTGGTCCTCTCCACAGGACAGTCAAGTTGGTAGTGTGGCTCCCCACACATCCAACACCCCTTCTTCAGCCCAGTAGTCCTGGTACCCAAAGTAGAAGATGACAACGCACTGGCCTGGAACCCAGGTCTATTCTGTTGAATAGGCTTAAACTGTTGCTGTTGCGGGCGACGCTGCTGCTGATGCGGTGGTCCTCGATAAGGTGTCCGATGCTGAGGCGGCGCTCGCCGAGGTGTAGTGAAAGTGGATCCCCTCTGGAAGCCACGATATCCTGGCATATGTCTCGCTGGTGTCTGGTGCTGCAGTGTTCCAGATGAACCCTGCCCTACTGGTCTCGCTGGAGTCCTGGTCTGACCCCCATTGATAAGTGTTGGTCTCCGATTTTGACCATGTTTTTTGCCTATATTATACTCCACAGACCTCCATTTATATACCAATACCACCCTTTTGGCCTTGTTTTGACATAATTGACATCTCCCTACCATTCAATGGGGTTACTTAAGGTATCTTTACATTTAAAGCTATTTTTATACACTTTGATGCTTTAAATTGATATTGGGACTAATGTCGCTTGGGTTAGGTACCACTTCTATTTTTGGAATAGGATGCCGATACGAGGTACCAACTCGTACCCGCAGAGATACCAATGGAGCCGCTCAAGATCTGTGCGTTATGGTCTGAATGGGAGATAGAGAGATTCGCATGACAACTGGAGTCATCGCCCATAGGGTTCTTGAAGGCCTAATGATAAAACTGGGACGTTAATTCTTCATCGCTCACACTTCATGACACTACGTGTCACGAAGATGTGAAGTACGTTTTAAAACTTGATTCCAAGCTATTCCTGGATCGGGGATCCGTTTGTTTTTAGGTATTGTTGCTTTAGATTGTTAAAGAAAGACATGATTTATATATAAACCGGAGATCACTCCTGAGAACAGGTTGGACCATGTTATGTTATGGACACACATTTCTGAATCAAAAACTGCTGTTATGTTACACGACTGTCATATGATTTGAGTATTCTCTGATGAGTTAATGGAACGTGAAGTTTATACAATGTTTGCGTAGCATGATTGAGTAGTGCTGGTTATTACTTCCAACGTTTGTGCCGTTTGGTTGGGCCCGCCAAACCGGTTCAAGTCGATGTGTTACTCTGTTTCAGATTTAGTTCATTTCAGTGTTTTAGAACTTGCATACGAGGTAGCTTAACGTTCATAGATTTAGTTGTTTCAGTGTGTTAGCATTTGCTTACATGAATGGTATATCTGCAGCTCATAGTGTGTCATCAATTTAGTTGTTTCAGAATCGTGTTTATCTATTCTTCAATTGAATCGTTCCAGCATACTGTTATCTTTTATGTTGATGGGTATTGAACGCATGACTGATTCCTGTAGGGTTTTGAGTATGCACTCAGTTTGATTGATTTCTAGGTTTCAATTAAAGCATAACTTAGAGTGTGAATGAACTTTGCTTTGTTAGACAGTTAGTTACCCTGCTTACTTAGAACAGTTAGATTGCAGTTAAATCAAAGGAAGCTTCTGGTACCAGTAGGTAGAGTAGTACTCTGTTTTCCTGTAGACAGCTTTAGATTGATTTTGATAACCAGATTAGATGCATTTGAGGAAACACTCTTTCTGTTGTGGCTTGAATAGAAATGGTGATGATAGATGATTAAAAGTAGTGGTGGAATAAGCTTGTGAAATCATACTTATGAATGGAAATAGAAGCACCAACATTTAAACATAAGACTGTTTTCTGTTGATGAATTAAATAGGGAATGCTAGGTTTCAAGATCGTCATTAAGATTCAAGTTCTCAGAGTGAGTTTATGTTTTCTTTTCAGGATAGTCTTTAGATAGGAATTAGCTTACCTGCACATACAGTGTATCAGCTCGAAGTTTACCAACCCTGTTTTGACAATTTAGTGTTTCAGGTCATTTAAATCTTCAATTTAGCAGCCTGACATTTTTGGCGTCGTTGCCGGGGAGATGTTTAAAAGGTAAGAAGATAGTTGTCTTGATTATTTTTTGAATGCACTTAGCTTGGTTTGGTGTGTTAGCAGGTTGATAGTAAGAGCAGCCGTGGAAACAAAAAGGGTGAAAACCAACATATCAGTTATCATAGATACTCTGAAACTCAATCTTAGTTCTTTCATTTCATTTAGCATGACTTCATGAGAAATAGAGATCCTAGAGGTAGATTTAGGAAAAATATAAAACCACAAAAAGAAGAAGAAACCTCCACCCAAAAAGAGATAGAAACTGAGACTGAAATTCTGGCTGAGGAAACCGTAGAACAAATTCTAGAACCAGGAAACACCATACATCAGCAAACTCAAAATCTTGGTGATCCAGCCCTGGATGACACAGTTGATCCAAAGAAAATACACACCCTTCTTAGGAACCCTAACTTTGTAATTTCACAGATCACAACTACAGCTGTGACATCAAAGGCCATAAGATCCTCAAAGAGACCAATAGGAGATAAAACTTCTGACAAAAAGAATCCAGAAAGGTGGGATTTCACGCCCTCACCGAAGAAAGATAAAATTGTTTATACAATTCTTGGGAACCCTTTTACCATGGGAGAAAGAGGGAGAGACCTACATGGAGAACTTCATATTGAAAATGAAGGTGAAGAACAAGCAGAGAATGAGATACCACAAGAAACCACCTTTGGATTTCCTATTTTGGACTTAGTCCAGAATGTCACCATGAAAAATATTCCACTTTCAACACTACCAACCTTCCATGGGAAAAATAGTGAGGACCCAGATGTCTTTCTTTTTGAGTTTGACATCCTGTGCAGGAGTTATAACTATCTCCTGGATGCACATAAACTGAAATTATTCCCTGCCACCCTGAAAGA
>ML813376.1:156545-167989 GCA_009831015.1 Picea engelmannii | reverse complement strand
ATTGATTTTGATAACCAGATTAGATGCATTTGAGGAAACACTCTTTCTGTTGTGGCTTGAATAGAAATGGTGACGATAGATGATTAAAAGTAGTGGTGGAATAAGCTTGTGAAATCATACTTATGAATGGAAATAGAAGCACCGACATTTAAACATAAGACTGTTTTCTGTTGATGACTTAAATAGGGAATGCTAAGTTTCAAGATCGTCATTAAGATTCAAGTTCTCAGAGTGAGTTTATGTTTTATTTTTAGGATAGTCTTTAGATAGGAATTAGCTTACCTGCACATACAGTGTATCAGCTCAAAGTTTACCAACCCTGGTTTGACAATTTAGTGTTTCAGGTCATTTAAATCTTCAATTTAGCAGCCTGACAATAAGATCCTCCTCTGCTATGAGGGCCTTCTGGACAATGTCGTGCAAGGTTTGAGGCATCAAGATCCTAAAATTTGCACGCAGGATGCCGTTAAGGCCAAACATGAACCTGATGACCTTGAGCTTCTCATTGTTAAGGTGCAGAGCATATCGGAGCAGCTCCATAAAACGTGCCTCGTACTCGGGCACCGTACGACCTCCTTGTCATAATGCGTTGAACTCATTGAGCTGATGTTCAATGAATTCCTCTGAAAGATACCTCTCTCGGAACTGTTCCTCGAACAGTTCCCATGACACGTCTTCGACGACCATGTTCAGCTGCGGCAGGAGCATCTTCCACCATAGAAGAGCACTCCCCTTCAGTTGAAAGACCACCATGTGGACCTTCATGTTGGAGGTATAATCGTGAAGTGCGAAGCACATCGCCATGTTCTCCAACCATGCCTCGGCGACTGTGCCATCCAGGGAACCAAAGAACTCAGGAAATTTGACCTTCTCGAGTTCACGGTGAATGCTACCAGTAACGACTAGTGCGCGCGGTGGAACCTCAGCGGGTGCCGACACCCTGGCCTCATCTCTATCCAAATGGCTGATCAGTGCCTCAGACATGCGCTGGAAAGATCTCATCATCCCAACAACATTGCCAACTTCTATCTGCTCTTGTCCGAGAACCTGCTTGTCTCCTTGGGGGTTAGACCCCTCAGGTGTGGGTGCCATTGGAGGCATCGCGCCTCCTCCCCTACCACCCCATCATCTACCTCCGCGGAGTCCTCTAACCATGATTACCTGCACGCACACAAGTCAACTCAATTAGCAACAGTATAATCAAATCATAACAACGAAAGCCGTAGCGATCCCAAGTCGCGGGTTGAACCCTGGCTCTGATACCATATGTAACGATCTTCCTCGTTACACTGACAAACCTCTTAGAACAAGTCCAATTTTTTTTTTTTAAGGTGTGTGCACGTGTACAAAAGAACTAAATACATTTGACTCTGCATCGCCACCCGACGAAAAACAAGGCGCCGACCATGACGAACGCAACAAGATGACATAAGACACACAACAAGTAAGTGCATACATTTAATGACGATCAATGACAAAAGTATGACTGACTACCCAACCATCCTACCCTGCAATGGTTAGGACCTCCAAGATACATAAGCAACGCTCAAGCCCAGGTTCCCATCGATTTTAACCATTTAAGGTCTCAGGGTTGGCGACTGTTCTGAGGAACATGGAGGTGTCTACATCTCGCCCGACACAAGTAGACCAAGTAACCAAATTATTACAACCAAGCACAACAATAATTACTTGAGCAACCACGCCTTCTACGGAAGGCACAAGACAATGTACTTAGACAATGACCAACTAAAATTAAGACAAGGCATTGTCTATGAATCAACTGTGATTAATTACAGACCAATTATTCCATTCAATTGCATGAATCGACGAGTACCTTAAACATAAGGTAATCCAATTAATCTCAATTCCCCAATTATTAAGTCACAAAATCTTATTTTACTTGGTTCAAGGAAATTACAGTTGTATGATATTACTAATGGTAAAGATGATAATAGCATCACCATGAACTAATACCCATGATACCTTTTATATCACAATGACTTGCAGTAATAACGACCACATTGCATTTATGTGTTAACCATAGTAAATAAACTGCGAATCTGTACCATAAATGATGTACACATTAACCTTTACTTTAGCATGAATATTAGCATTAACCTAAACATTACACTCCATTACCTTAACCTTACATTACATTACATTACATTACATTACATTACATTACATTACATTACATTACATTACACTACATTATATTACCTCATACTAACATTCCATTACATTACAATACCGTACATCAACATTCCATTACATTACATCACATTCCAGTACGTTCTAGTACATGACATTAACACTATATTAACATTCATTACATTATATTACATTACATTCCATCATATTACATTTCATCAATCATAACATTCCATTAAGCCAGGTTCCTCATCCCACCAGAGATATGGTAATAATAATTGTCATTAATACTATTCTTAATTACCAAGTAAATAAGTAGAAACACTTCATCACTCCATCATGTTAATCATAACAACCCTCATCTACTCATGACCATATAAATATGTCCAATTATAGAAGTTAACTACCCATACCCGTCATCCATTATGAATAAAAAGGAATCCACACTATAATGGTTCATGCACATTTAGTACCCCTAATACATGGCAGAACATTAAAAGTCCAACAGATATTATTAATTAATATTAAAAATCACTCAATTACTTAACATACTTATGGGGCACACTCCCTAGACATCTAAGTCTTGTTTAATAGTGAAACTGAAATGATGCGACAAGTTACCCTACCTACCTTCTTAGTACTCGGTCTACTCAAAGAACCGGCAAGCATACGAGTTAAGAGTCTATCAAGGGCCGAGTGTGGGTATGAAAATTTTGAGTATAAGGCGAGGAGGGGTCAGGATCTGAGGTTCTACACCGAAATGAGAATGCTGACAGAGGAAGCATCCCAACCTGAATCCAGGTGTGAGTTGAGACTCATCTTGCGCGCGTCAGTGGTGGATACGTCAACGTTATTTGAACCATCTACAGGATTAATACGTTGTTCACGTCTGACAACTCAGGGTCATTGGGTAGGGTGACGTGTCTGAAACATGAACATCCCGGGAGCATTTGGTTTAGGTAGCCATAACCCTACACTACACGGTACTTAGTAACCTCTTGTTTACTTTTCCAACGCACTAACATCAATTACAGAATTATAAAAATTAGAAATGAACACCAATTCAAACAGAGTGGTAAAAACATCAGTTGGATACGTCCAAAGTTTTAGAACTGGAAGTGCCCTGGATGGTGAAAGGGTAAGCATTCGAATTGGATGCCATCGCTAAAATGGAGGGCGGTAAAATTGGGCATAAGGAAATCGCCAGAATCCAGTGACGATTTCGGCAGGTGTCAAGGCACAGCAGTAAACTTCAATGCGGTCTCAGTCCGAATCCCAGGTAAGGCGTGTTCTTTCAACGGAAAAAAAAAAACAAAATCGCCCACTAAAATTTTGGATGGTGGTGAGTTATCTGTCTTGAAAAGGGAGGAAGTTACCATCAAAATGCAGTCCCAAAAAACTAACAACAGAGCCGATTTGCTAAGTACAACAGTGCTTTATTGATTCCTTCCAACAGTGGCATCTACGATTTAGGAAACACTGTCTAACTATGGGGTTCATGTTATAAATGAAACAATGCAGCTAACAAATACAATAATAATTGGAGTGCTATCCATCAGAGGTAAGGGTAAGGTCGAAGATCCTCGGATTTTACACAGTAACACAATAAAAATATTTTTCACTAAAATTATGTTACTTTCGTCTACCACATCAAGGAATTACAACCCAGAATGAAACGCCATTGGCGTTTAAAAGGTGAATTCATCAGTTAAAAGACATCTACAGTTTTCCTTACATCTATAAATCGCTGCCCAACCAGCGAGGAAAACCCAATTCACCATTACATCCAATTCAGGAAGGTCCCATTTCTTTTGTAAGTAACAGAGGTAAAAGGGTCATGTTTATTACCGCACCAATTAGACATTACCACACACATTCTATGTAAATAACAGGGTGAAATTCAACGCAGTAACTATATAAATAACAATGTGACCATGTATATTCTACTAGGCATTAAAACTATATCAGTGATTTTCATTGACTGAAAAATTATACAACAATAAATTAAATGCAAAATACCAATCCGAGCATCCTACTCTACCAACAACGAGCGTACCCTTTTCCTTATTGCCTGCCTCTATGACGTCCGCACGCTCCGTGCCGCTCCTGCTCACCGACCGTCGAGACATCACCGGTACCTCCCAGCCAATGCTAGGGGTACTCTACTTCCCCCTTAGCCCCCCGAGCTGCAAAGGGGCCACACACTATCCAGATGGTACGTCTAGCTCCCAGCTCACCTTGCAAGGCCGAGCTACCACTCCTATCCGAGCTGAGAAATCCCAACTCCCCACAAGTAATCAGTCAAGTCACAATTCCGGCAGCGTAACATTACGCTAACAACTGATCCCCTTCTTCCTCATCTTCCCTTTCTTTTATAGCATTTTTGGAACCTCCAACTTTCGCTAAATCACATTTAAATTTAGTTTTCATAAAAATATTCTAAATATTCTCCTTCACACAAGTGTCGTCCATCCCCCTCTTTCCTCCCATAAATATTTTCTTTAAATTTATTAATTCTCTCATTCCCTCACCCACCTAGAGTTGATCCTAAATTTACTCCTAGATGTTCCTAGATTCCCTTACGGGTTTAAATACTTTCCCTAAAATGAAGTTGCTAAATTAATTCATTTTAGAGGGTTCTTAATTGCAGATTCCTTACTATGTTGACCTCGCTTTTTACCATAAGTTCCCTTCTTTCCTTTATTATGTTTCCTCCAATTCTTAGTTTTCTAATTTTTATTTTTCCCTTCTTTCCCCTTTTTAATAAAGCCAAAATGACAGTTGCGCTATTTAATCTTTTCCTTTTATTATTAATTTAATATTTTTTTTATACTTTCACAAGTTAAAAATTAATTTATTCTTTGCAATTTTTAAATCCACTAGTTTTAATTAAATTCTTACTCTCTTCATTTACCCCAAGAATTTTATGAAGACTAAACTATTACTTAAGTGGGTTTTAGTTTAAATTTTTATTTTTATTTTTATAGGGTCTTTTTCTTAAGGTTAAACAAAATTTTACCCTAGAGAAGTTTTAGACTTAGATTAGATTCTGAACGGGGCGACAATTATTTAGGGAAGTTGTTTAAGAATTTCTTAATGTGTTAAAAGTCTTAGGGCCATCTAGGTTTGTTCCTTCATCAACATCAATGCGACGTGCCCTTCAGGACGCACCACGTGCTCCAAGGGTGCCACTCGCCTCGTTCGTTTCTTTTGCGCGACGTGCCTTTCAGGATGCACCACGTGCTCCAAGGGTGCCACTCGCTTCTTGTGTTTCTTTTGCGCAGCGTGCCCTTTAGGATGCACCACGTGTTCCAAGGGTGCCACTCGCCAACTTGACTAATTGGTAGACATCAATAACCCCTGGAGTCAACACTCCGCCAGGTGAACTTATGGGAGACTAAGGGCTTCTAAGGAATAAGGCCCCCGCCTTATTGCGTGCCCCTTAGAGTCATCGTGAGCGACTATCGTAGTCTTCCCTCATGACATCGCGGATCCTCTCGAACTAGGTAATCATTAACCTACAGTTTGAGCCACGGTGGGAGTGCTAGTAGGCTGTGGCAGGGCTGCTGTCCACACCTCTCCCTCAACCTCTCCGATAATCGTGTGTGGCCCCTTTACTTCATATGTGAGTCTAGTCGGCAAGCTATCATCAGTCTGCATCATCAACAATCATGTCAGAACATGTACACATCATATCATCAATAAATGAAATATCACAGTAAATAAATCAACCCAAATAACACACTCCCTGACTCAATCCAGAGTCTAAGGGGTTCCATCGATGCCTCTGCATCCTCAAGGTCCAAAACCCTACACACTCAATAAAACTGAGTCAATAACACCTGTCTATGTCAAAGCAATAAAACTTCATGTCATCTATCATAACACATCATAATCAAGGACAAGAGTTTTAATATCATAATAGTCTAGATCACTTGCGAGCAAGTGTTCTCAAAGAATAAGTTTTCTTAGTGCGCCAGAGCGGGATGTTACAAAGATAGTGTGGGATATTGAGATTGAGGAGGATGCATCCATACCTGAGAAGGATGCGTCTATTCATGATGATTCTTAAATGTATGTACATTGCACATTAGTGAGTTTTAGTTTGTTTTTATGCCGGGCCTTTTATATATAAGTGTTCAAGTTTATTTGTGTTGAATATGATTATTTTTTTACTTTTTTCAAATTTTTGTTTGATCAACTTTTTAATTAATCCTTTCCTATTCATATAAGGGTTACTCAACTAGTGTCTATATAACTTTTCAATGGTTCTATCAATCATTTTGAAATATATAGAACTCCTATATAATCTTATCGTCGTTTAAAATGGTACATTCAATCTTATTTATGTTTAGATCATGATGCAGACCTAATTTTGAACTTGAGAATTTGATTATTTGAGAACATACTCTATCCCACATCAGAAAAGGGGAAGTTTCTAAATTTTCTTCGATTGCATTTCTTGCCTTCTTGTTCAAGAATGGTGTAATATGGATATTTGTGTTTTCTACATACAACGAAGTGAATTCCTTCTTGGGGTATTGTCAAACTCTTAACTAATTCCTTACTAACCACAAAAATCAACATTTGTAGATTTACAAGTAAGGTATGTACGTGCATGATCTCACTTATATTTAGATCATGATGAATGCATATTTCAAAGAGCATTTGATCATATGTAATATGAATACATCCCATGTAGAAAGATAAAATATTTAAATGGTTTTTGAAAAATGACTTAATATATGTGCAAATTTGTGTTTTCTGCATGTACATGAAAGATTATATGAGAGCATCTATTCCACCATAGAAAGAGGATATAAGTATTTTCTTGGAAGAATGACTTTTAATATGTAGATTTGTGAACTTTCATAGATATAAGTATTTTCTTGGAAGAATGTCTTAATATGGAGATTTGTGAGTCCTTTAATTTGAAAGGGCATTTGATTATATGAGAACATCCATTCCAATGTAGAAGAGGAGATAAGTATTTTACTGGAAGACTAACTTAATATGGAGATTTGTGAACTTTCTACATACACAAGTGAATTTATTTTCAGGGTATTATCTAACTCTGAACACTAAAATTGGTTACCAAGCACACAATTTTTCTCTTTAAAAATTTGCTAGATATGATCTTACATTGTTTAGATCATGTAACAATGTTGGAAGAGCATTTGGTTATAAAATAAAATTAAATATTTATGCAAATAATGGCTTAATATGGAGAGTAACTATTTTGGAAGTTTTGAAACTTCGTGATGTAAGTTTGGTTTAAAAAAAATGTCAAAAGATTATAACAAAAAGAGAGAAATAATCTTAGATTTGTGGAACTTTGGTTGGGTATGTTATTCTTTCTTATTGCTTATTTAATAAAGTTAAATATCTTTAAAATATTTCCTAATAATATATATATGCTAATATGTTTTATTGGATTTTCTTTTTATTGTTACAAATGTTTACATTATTTGGTGGAAAAGGAGCACATGGATGTTGGAAGATGAAACTTAACACTTTTGATATGTATGCCAATTTTGTTTTAATCACATTTTGTTATATTTATCTAAAATGATGTGTACATTTTATTTTAAATTTGTAGATATATTTTATTTTAAATTTTTACTTTTTAAATTCGAGAAATGTTTTCTTTTGCAGGTATGAAGAGATCTATCTTAGCGATGGCTTAGAGTCAATAATTTTGGAGTTAAATATTAATTACCTCTTAGTTTTTTTTATTATCCTAAAATGGTTGTGGAGCCTATGTATTTGGCAGTGTAACTATGCAAACTTTCATTATATATATATATATATATATATATATATATATATGGAACTCAAAATATCAATTTATTGTTTGATATTTGATTTATCTTATATTGTTTATGATGGTGAAACTTGGAAATTTATGTTCTATGATAAAAAGTTTATATTGTTTATGATGGTGAAAGGATAGTTTATGTTCTATGATAGTGTGCTGAAATTAAAAATGTTTTATTTCATTTCATTTATAAACATCATTGTATAGTCAAGTAGCTTATAATTTCAATTTTTATGATGGTGAAAGGACAATTTATGTTCAATGATAGTGTGCTGAAATTAAAAATGTTTTATTTCATTTCATTTATAAACATCATTGTATAGTCAATTAGCTTATAATTTCAATTTTGTTTGATTTGCAAATATGGTTGAATAGTCCAACATATCATCATTATAGTTTCCCTTCTATTTGTAGATATTCTTATAAGTTGAAGGGTTCATAGTGTCATCATAGGGTTTATAGGGTTCATAGTGTCATCATAGATATAAATATAAGTAAACAATTTTTATTAAAATTTATATTGACATAAATTGCTTATGTACCAAAAAGGGCCAAAAAGGGTCGATGGATTATCAATCCTGTGCACATTGGAAGTATTCACTAGTGCCATTAATATGATGCCTATGAGTGTTGTTCAATATCACATAATAGTTTTCTATCCAAAAATTTGCAGAGATAGCAACACACCATCCACAATACAAGGTCTACATTGACTAAACTCCCAACTTTGTTATCAGGTCACAAAATCACATTCTTTTTCAACTTAAGTTTTTTCAATCAAATTTAATGAAAACTGTGTTTAATGTGTAGAATATAAGTAGTGTTAGGTTCATCATACACATTTTTCAAGTAGTTCATCATTTCAATTTTGTTTGATTTGCTTCAAGATATTGAAATCTAAATGCACATTGTAGAAATTTAATATATCAACACTTTTGGAATTAAAATTCACAATTTCATAATTAAAATTTGTTGAAATACGGTAACTGCAAAGAGTATTCTTATTATTATTGATATATTATTTATAGGATTAATCCCCATTGTGGATTAATCATGTCGGTAATTGTATTAGGACCAAATCCCCTTTTGCGGATTGGTCAACAAACAATTATAATAGGCAGAATAAGAAGTCGGCCCCAACAGTTAATTAAGAGACCCAGAAATATAATAAAGGTGGGTTTACCCACCCAGATTGAGAAGTCAGCCCTTCCAGTGAAGAGACACTTCACACGTGCCAGAACTTGTATAAATACAGGAGGCTAGCGCCTCATTTGGTCACAACTCACTTGCTCAGTTTGAGAGACAGAGACAAGTTCTGATCTGTTACCGGCAAAAGAGAGGGAGAAGAGTGGCACATCTTTTGGAGAGGAATATCTGTATTGGTTTGAGTTATCTCTTGACATTGTATTGACAATTTATGATAAGGAAGTTTTTTCTAGGTTTTCTTCCCCTAGAGGGTTTCCCAGGATAAATGTTGTGTCTCTTGTGAATGTGTATTTCTTAGTGATCTTGTTATTATGTTGCTATTATCTATTGAAATGCAAAGAACTATAATAATGGCATAAAAATTAACATGGTATCAGAGCCAACCTGAAGGAAACATATTTCGCAAGAGAAAAACGTCACTGTTGCAGTACCTGCAAATTGGGGTTTTTCAAAAGTGAATCTTTTCAGCTCCAAAACCACCTAGAAAGTTGCACCCTCCCCTAAGGATCATTTTTGCACTTAGAGCACACCTTTTCAGTGGCTAGATCTCCCGAAAAGTGAAACCCTAGTTTCACAAAGTACCAGAAAACTAGAAAACCAGAGTACCAAAAGTACCAGAGTACCAGAAGTACCAAAAAACTAGAAGCACTAGTCAAGAAATCTATAGATCAAGTTTGAGGGGGTAAAAGTTGGATTTTCGAAATTTCGACTGCACCAGCTAACTCGTCTCAGCTCAATGCATCTATCCCCTGGATCAGAATTTCAAAATTCAAAGTTTGAAAAATTAGGGTTTCTTCATAAAACCCTAAGTTGCAGTTGTAGTTGCAGTCTTAGAACCAGTTGCAGTTGCAGTACCAGTTGCAGTTGCAGCCGTAGAACCAATTGCAATCACCCTTGAAATTTTCTCAAGAGTTGGCAATGATTACCGCTGCTAGCAGATGGAGCCACTACCTGCAAATGCTATCAGAGGTATGTACTTACATATGTTTAATGGTTAAATCCTAAGGAGTATTTGTAGGAGAAGGGATCTCTTTCCATAGATCTAGAAGGATATCAAGATCCAACACATTCAGAGGAATGTTGCAACCCAGGTGTGATTATTCTAATATGCATCTATTTGTTATGAAATTATCTTGATCAGTGTTGCATGTTGAAGCTATGATCAAATTATTAGAAGAATTAAAACTTGATCACAGAGCTTATCCTCTAACCTAACCTTCTGTCAAGATAGCGTATTGTCTTAGTACAACAGACAGGTTGAAGAAAGTACTCGTAACTGAGTGAAGGCGACTTGGAAGAAAATCAAGCACTCACTCTTGAGGACAAAGCTCCAGGTTTGATTAATCAAGATTCAAAGGTACGCATGACAAGATGATGACTTTAGTTGAGATAGCAATCGTCGTAAAGTATTATACTTGATAGCATGTGAGAATATAGAGGTAAATACTTTGTCTGATATGACTAACACCTCCTCTAGGAGAAACCTCATGTGTTAGTTTCAGATTGCCATGGAAGAATGCTTGGTCACAACACTATGAGAGTGTTGACCTCATTTCATATTGTATTCCTTACCTTTAATCTTTGCTTCAGATAAATTATAAGTGATAGCGCTAAAGGAGCTACTGTGATGATTGTTCGTGCTATTGCTTTATATTATCAAGAAGGATATTATTCTTGCTTGTTGTTTTGTTGACCTTGCTCCAGGTCACATGAGGAAGCTATAGAGAAGGTTTCAAAAGGAAACGTGCTAAAGGAGAGATCATAAATGAAACAATCATCAGTGGAAAAGAAGAAGCTGGGTCACTCAGAAGCTTGCATGACCCATGCTATTGAAGAATCCATGTAAACTCTAGAAGATTAGCTCACATCAACTACAAGGAGCTACCATACATATGCAAAGCTGTCACAGGTTTACCAGAACTCAAGGTTGATAAAGAAGGCATATGCAATGGATGTGCACAAGGGAAGAATATCAAGAACCCTTTTCCTAAGAGGGATAGCAAAGCAGAAGGAGTATTGGAACTCATTCATTCAGACGTGTGTGTCCCAATGCCATCATCCTCCATAAGCGGGTGTGTATACTATGTATAATTTATTGATGACTATTCTCGTAAGACCTGGATATTTTTCTTAAAATCTAAAGATGAAGTATTCAGTAAATTCAAGGAATTCAAAGCCTTGATAGAGAATCTTTCTGAAAGAAAGATTAAGATACTCAGGTCAGATAATGGAGAAGAATATACCTCAAAGGAGTTTGTAAACTTCTGCA
>ML813376.1:125522-143179 GCA_009831015.1 Picea engelmannii | reverse complement strand
ATAGTATTATCTGAAAATATATCATAACTCATACCGTTACCCATCAAACAATCTTGGGTCCATTACCCAACCCTGGGGTCTCCAACTTCTCATGGCCATAACTCTCTAACCATGAGGAATTATGTGACGTTCCACATACCACCAGAAATGAAATGACAAGAACTATCTATATAGGATATTTTCCCTGACAAATTCACTTTCCTTCATCTCATTATTCCATAATTAAGCATGGGTTCTCTTACTCCACAAAGCGTCTTCCCGTGAGGGCTTTCACCATAAGGGGACCACTTTGGAGTTCATCCATATTTACTTCTTATCAACCATGACAAAAAAATAATGAGTCATATTTACATCAAACACTATTGGGTTCATTACCCAAAACTTTGTGCTACGGGTCTTTCTTCAAGAGTTGATATCAATGACAACCAACCTTAATCAACATCCTCATCCGCATATGGTGGGGGAGGAGGCACATACCCAATGAATGTGCCAATATATGCAAAATATATAGTCCACAACAATAATTAGACAATTTCATTAAAAAATTTAATAAAATAAGTTAAAGAATGTGTTATAATTAATTTTATTCTAATTAAGTAAGACAATAAAATGAAACTAGATTAGTTTAAACAAAACACTAATATTACCTCTATCATCTGGTGAATCATCCAGTGTGAAGATGATGTTTTTAAATCCTCGCCAATCCAACCACGCATAAGGACACAACACCATCACGGACATATGATTGGCCTCACTGGCTAGTAGACCCAATGCATTAGTGGAAATCATTTTTAGAAACACTAGTTGACCCTCTTGGGCATTATATTGCCCCACATGTGCATCCACACCTGGGTCATTGGCCTAGAAGGTTGAAGGAAAAAAAATGCCTCGTCTTTAGAAACCTCTCAAAAAATAAACAAAAAAACTTTGAAGCAAAATGGAAGTTTTCCCTCCCATGTATCATAGCACAACATCTATCTAGAGATACACAAAATTGCCACAAAAAAATGATAGACCATCTAATACATTGTGGCCTTTTTACAAAAGAATCAACATAATACAAAAGGGTGCAACTAATGCACTGCCCATCACTAGTAAAGTGTGCAATGGTCATCACTAAAAATGAAAGGAATCTAACCTCCTCTGCATTGAAAGAGGTGATTTGTAGCTGTCCACCATACACCTGAAAGTCAACTGGAGAAAGTACATAAACTACAATATATCTTCGAGAGTACATGAGATGAATCATTACTGCAACAATGTCTGGGACATCAAGAAACTAGGGAAAATCCCCCTTTCTCCTGGATATCCTAGCGATAAAGTATATATCCTCCTCAGTGGCCTGATCCCACTGATCAATACCGACACGAAAAGATTATCGATGGACATTCCATCGATGGGTCAACTACACCAAGAACCCAAAGTTCCCCTTCAGGGATGTAGCCTCCTCTTAGTACTTAAGGAGGCTTACATTCCTCAAGAGGACTTGGGTCACTACAGTAATAGGGATATGGTACAAATACCTCTCCCTCTCCCTCACCTCCCAATCCCGTACAACATTGTACGAGTCAAAACGCTACTCCCGCTCTCTCCATTGATGTCTCTACATGATTAACATATGAAATACATCAACCTCATACATAAAATATTTTTTTTTTCAGTAAATGAGAAATTTATTTATAAATACGGAAAAATAACTTTCTTCAAAAAATAAGTAAATTTCATCATTGGTGCACCCAAAAAATAGTCAAGAACCGCCCGCAGTGCGTATATTACTTGTGAGCACCATCTACGATGCACGCATGTAACATAACACACCATATAAAATTTGTTATATTATTTTATGCAGTGCGTTGTATAACCTTACTGCACCGGTGCATTAAGGTTAACTGATGCACCACCTAAAATAATAAAAACTTAAAATCCTAAAGCACCATAAAACTATTTAAAAAAAAATTGTTACTACGGTGTGTAGCCTTTCTCGACATGCACTGGTGCGTTACATGAAAGATGACAAATCACACTAATAATTTTTTAAAATTGATAATTACGGTACTTTGGCATTTAGGCTCTAATTTTTACTATGGTGTGTTGGGTAATCATTAAAGAACCAGTGTGTAAGTTTACCAATGCACCGGTGCATACGTTTACCAATGAATTACATAAAATAATATATCTGATTTATGCGGTGCATCGTTTAACATAATTCCCCAGTGTGTTAATGTTATTTCGACGCACTGTGAAAAATCAACTATATTATTTTAGGCAGTGCATTGGTAAAGTTACACACAGGTGCATAGAGTTTACAAATGCATTGCATAAAAAAATTAGGCATGGTGTTTCGGTGCACCCTGTAAAATTTTAGGGTGCACCATCTGCGGTGTGAGCCGAACGAATAGAATGCACCGCACAGAGAAAAAATAAATTAAAAAAACAGTGGAAAATTAACTAAATTTTGAATTTTAATCTGCTAAAAGTTTAAGTTATAAAGAAATAAATACATTACCTGGACATTTCCTCGTCGGGGAGGCATGGTTGCCACGTAGTCCAAAAAACCAAATTTTCCCACTATTTGGAAAAATCTGGAAGCCATGCACTGGGCAATGGATGGAAGGAAGGAAAGCAAGGGAAGCACCGATGGTAGGGTGCTTCAGAGAGGAAAACTTTGCACTGGTTCTTAAGAGCTCTACAACACTAAAAAGGGTAAAAATGAATTTTATGGTTGATATGTTTTTTTTATTTAACCCTGTTACTATGCACTCAATTATTAGACTCATTGATGTGTTAGTATTTAAGTAGCGCACCAGGGTATATATATTTTTTAATCTAACCCTATCATGGTGCACCATTTTTTAGAGCAAGGATGAGCACCAGTGCATCAATATTTAAGTAGCGCACCAGAGTATATATTTTTTTGAAATAACCCTAGCACTGTGTGCCATTTTTTAGAGCATCAGTGCTTTCGTAGTAGAAAATGCACCGATGCGTTATGTATTTAAAAAATAATCATAAAAAAACATTTGCTAAAACCTTCTCTCGCTCACCTCCGCTGATCATGTCCTCCACTATAAATATATTTTTGGGCTATTTTATAGGGGCTTCTGCCAAACCCTCTACTAGAGTGACGCAAACCTCCTACCTCAACAGGTTTTGCATGACCTCCCAGTCTAAGGATCATTCTTTAATATCCCCTTTGAGTCTGGTTGACTCTTTGATTCCTCGCAGGAATCCTCAACACACAAGTGTTTATCCATAGGTCCTTCTTCTGGGAGTTACACCTGTGCAAACAAGCACCAAGCGCCAACTCTCACCCACGTGACCAACTGACGTGACCACACACACTCCACCAAAAAGGTATATCAGGTTTCACGATTTCACAAACCTTGATGTGAGTTCCTCTAGTTCCTTCGACTCCTGAAACCCCGAAAAGGTTGACAGGTTCTCAGTTCCTCCCTTGACTCCACTTGATGTGATCTCGGTCTAAAACTTGGGGCCCAAATATTTCGGCACTTCGGAATTCTATGTATCGATGATTTGAAATGTAGCAACACCCTTTGCCAATAACCAAAATCGCGATGAATCCTCGTCACGATCAACGACTCTGAGCTTCCCACAATTTTAAGGTCCTGCTTCTATTGGGACTTCACGGATCAGGTGTTCAAAACTCTCGACTCCGAGTAACAACTTCTTCCACGCCCTAACTTCCGAAATGACAATTCAAACACGCGATCAACGACTCTCGTTGATCTGGATCCAACGACCACTATCCCTCTTGATATTATGAGTGTTGAAAGACACTCAGCCTTAATTTCCTCACTGGTCTACAAGATCCAACGACCCACAGAACTTTGGGATTCTCCCTCTGAGAATTTCCACCGCCCGTTCGAACTTCTCAAGACTCCTGCCCAATTACTTTGGTGTCTTCTTCTTCTTTTGAACTTAAATTCTAGGAGGTGACCCCAGACCTTGCTCTTCCTTTGAATTCTCTTAACTCTCTATCCTTCTTGAGCTTGAAATTTGTTATGGATTCAAGGCGTCAAAGGATTCTTGCACGCAATCCTTGCGGATTTCACAATAACCTCTGGTCATTCACCTCCAACTCTATGCACTCCTCTACAATAGTAGTTCTTCAACATTCCTCCTTGGTTGGTAAAGTCTAAGACTCTCTCTATCTTGTGCACGCCTTGCGCGGTTCTTGTGCTACACCTACACTTCTATTGGTATGAGAACAACGATATCCCTCCTGAGATTTTTTGAGATAAAACTTAGAACTTCATCAACACACTCCTTGCGGAATCTCATTGCACTCCTTGCAAGATTTCTCAGGAAGAGAAACAATTGAAACTCATACTTCTCCTCTCACAGACTTCATACATTCAACATGAAATCATACACACAAGGCATTGAAACAAATGAATAACATAGAATATAAACATATTGTAAACATACCATTCAACAATTGTAAACAATATCCATGACACACCATGAAATGGAATCAAAGCATTCTTATATTAATTCCAGTTCTCCTGTACATGGATTTAATAGCAACAACTGTCTTCTTATACAAATCTACAATCTCTGTTCTCCTGTTCTCTTACTCTCTTTCTCTACAACTTACAATCACAATGAGAATAATCCTACAACAATACATACGAGGGTGTATTTTATGACTTTTCCCTCCTACAAATCTAAGCTATCTAATTGAATTAAAATCTACAACTACTTTACATTCATTACAAATAAATGCCTTCATATCCGACATATGAGAGAAACACTCTAGATCTGTTTTACAATATCAAAACATTTAAGGGAAATTATGTCCCCCAACTATTAAATTAATGTTTCATCATTCAAATTCAAAACATTCTCAAAATGTGCGCTGGTGCATATCCAGCTGTCCCCCACTTTCACTTGCTTTGTTGGCTTGCTTACGATGCTCCTACATCATACTCCTCTGGACGAAAAAAAATTCATGGAATCCTATCCATGATCTCTTGCACCATTTGTCCATGTTTCTGGATGTTTGCTTCACTTTCCCAATTGGCATCTTCAATCAGGTGTCCCTTCCATTTCACCAAGTATTCAAAATATGTTTTTCCCCGGGTCTTTTTACCAATCCTCTGATCAATAATCTGTTCCATCCGTGGATTTTCAGCTACAGGCATCTGTTTAACCCATTGGACTTTCTTCTTCTCTTTTGATCCCTCTGTTTCATCTACTCTGTAAGGATATAGATTTTCTATATTGAATATGGGCGATATTCCTACCCCATTTGGTAATTCAATTTCGTAAGCATTTGCCTCAAACTTTCACAAAATCTTACATGGTCCGATCTTCTTCATTTTCATCTTATTGTATGTTTCCCTTGGGAACCTTTCCTTTATAAGATGCACCATAACCAAATCACCTACTTCAAATTGAATTTCTCTCCTGTGTTGATCTGCTCTGTGCTTGTATTCCTGGTTAGAGTTCTACAACCGCTCTCTAATTTTACTGTGGAGCTCCTACATTCCTGGTGTGAAATCTTCAGCGCTAGCACTCCAGAATCCATTCTTCTCTAAGTCTCTCAACTTAGATACTCCTCTCAGATGCATTTCATACATTATCTGGAATGGGCTCTGTCTTGTAATCCTGTTAAGTGAATCATTATATGAAAATTTCGCTTGTGGCAGAATCTGATCCCACTGACTGTGATGTTCATCTACTAAACTCCTCAATAAATCTCCCAGAATTCGGTTCACTAACTTGGTCTATCCATCCATTTGAGGGTGATATGGTGAGATAAAATATAAGTTTATTCCCAGCTTCTTCCATAGGGTCCTCCAAAAATTACCAACAAATTTGGTATCTCAATCTGAAACTATACTCTTGGGTAAGCCATGAATTCTAACAACTTCTTTGAAAAACAGATTTGCAATGTGAGTTGCATCACTGGTTTTCTAACATGGAATTAAATGTGCCATTTTTGAAAATCTGTTGACTACCACAAATATGGAATCACAACTCCTCTATGTCCTTGGAAGTCCTAACATGAAATCCATGTTTACCGCATCCCACGACCTCTCTAGCACTGGCAATGGTTGATATAACCCTGTATTCTGTCTTTTCCCCTTTGCATGCTGGAAAATTCTACACATGTTCACAAATTTCTTGACCTTTGTCCTCATTCCTAGACAATAGTATAAACTATTTAGTTGTGCAAGTGTTTTTTCATGGCCAAAGTGTCCAACCAATCCCCCACTATGTTTTTCCTTTAGAAGATTCTCTCTCATAGAACTCTTCGGAATACACAACTGATTTTCCTTGAATAATAATCCATCCTGAATTAAATATTCAATCCATTGGATTCTCTCTCTGAGAACTGGATTCTCACATGCTTCGTAAGCCTCTTTAAAATCCGAATCATCTTTGTACACGTCCTTAAGGCTATCAAAACCTAAGGTCTTCACGCGAAACTCCTACAAAATCAAACATTTCCTGCTCAAAGCATCAACAACTTTGTTAGCAGTTCCAAAAATGTGATTTATAACAAACGTGAAGTTCTGCATATATTCAACCCATTTTTCATGTTTCAGGTTCAGTTTTTCCTGTCAAGTTATGAATTTTAAAGCATGGTTATCACTATACAGGACAAACTCTTTCATAATCAAGTAATGTCTCCATTTTTTCAATGCCTATATGACTACATAAAAATCTTTGTCATACGTTGAATACTTCATCTTGGTCTCGTTCAACTTCTCACTGAAGTATGTAATTGGCCTATTGTCTTGGCTTAAGACTGCTCCAATCAAAAATCCACTTGCGTCACATCTGACTTGAAATGTTTTACTGAAATCTGGTAGAACCAGAACTGGCTGTCTAGTTATTTTCTCTTTCAGCAACTCGAAACTTTTCTCCACTTCCTCTGTCCAATGAAAAGATTTATGTCTTTTCTTGACTGTGTCCATCATTAATGCACTAATCCCACTGAAATTCCTGATGAACTTCCTGTAAAAGCTGGCTAATCCATGTAATCTTCTGACTTCAAAAATACTCCGTGGCGATGGCCAATCTTTGATTTCTCTTACCTTCTCCGAATCCATCTTCAACTCATTCGAAGAGATCACAAACCCCAAATAAATGAGTTCTTTCTTCATGAAAGATGACTTCTTCAAATTTATCAGCAATTTCTCTTGTTGCAACTTCTTCATCACTGAAGTTAAATGTCTCAAATGCTCTTCCTCAGTCTTACTGAAGATTAGTATATCATCAAGATACAAAATCACAAATTTCCCAATGAAATATTTCAAGACTTCGTTCATCAATCTCATAAAAGTACAAGCCATTAATACAACCCTTCATTTGTTTTGAATGCTGTCTTCCATTCATCACCTTCCCTCATCCTAATCTGATGATATCCACTTTTCAAATCAATTTTTGAAAAACACTTTGCTCCACTCAAGCAATCCATCAAGTCATCCATTCTGGGTGAAGGAAATCTATACTCGATGGTGATTTTGTTTATAGCCCTTGAATATGTACACATTCTCCATCCACCATATTTCTTTGGACTTAACACTGTAGGTACAATGCATGGACTCAGGCTTTCTCTAATCAACCCTTTATCCATCAAATCCTGAACTTGCTTCTTGACCTCTTCATTCTCCTACATCGTCAATCTGTACACTGATTTGTTTGATAAACTCACTCTAGGTATAATATCAATGTGATGGCTTATAATTCTGATAGGTGGCAACGAACAAGGTAAATCATCCACCACTATATCAGTAAAACTCTCCAGCAGTTCCTGAATTTCTCCAGGTAGATCATCTATCTTAGTACTAGTTAAGACGACTCTGGGTTTCCTCACTACAACAAACTGCATGTCCTCTTCTTTCTTGAATTCATCAAGAAGTTCTTTCCCACTCATGAGAAGTATAGTACTACTCATTTCTTCTTTCACCTTCTTGTCCTCTATTGGTAGCAACATATGCGTTCTACCTTTCTTCTCTAAGGTGTATGTGGTTTTTCTCCCATCATGAACAACATTTCTGTCATATTGCCACGGTCTCCAAAACAAAAGATGACAGACATCCATGGGAATAACATCACATAAAATTTCATCTCTATATCCCCCTATCTTAAATTCAACTAAACATTGTTTAGTGACTATTACCTGATGTCCCTTTTGGAACCACGAAACCTTGTATGGGCTCGGATGTGCAACAATCTCCAATTCCATCTTCTCCACCATTTTTGTGGATACGAGATTATCTATACTTCCACTATCCACTATTACCTTTCATACCCTGTCTTTGGTCTTGCAAGCAGTGCTGAACAAACTGTTTCTCTGGATTGGATTCTCCGCCTCCTTCTCTGGCTTCAAGAGAATTTTTCTCATCATTAAGGATCTTTCGCCTTCTGCATCTTTTGCCTCAACATTTCGTCCTTGCACTTATGAAATGTGAGCTTCTCCTCCATCCCTCTTTATATCAGGACATTCATAAGATTTGTGTCTGATTTTCCCACAGACAAAACACTTTATTTCACCTCCTCTGCCTCTTCCTCTTCCTCTTGCTCGCGAAAAAGTATTTCTGTCGGTAGATTGTCTTCCCTGTGAACTTCCTCCTCTTTCTGGGTGAGTATGAGGTTTCTTTTCTTCATCCTTAGGCTTCTGTACTATGTCTTGGGCAATTTATTTTCCTCTGCTCTAACTTCTACTTGTGCCTTTTTTTCCTTGCTTTCGAGCCAACTTTTCTTCATCCTTCAAAGCCATTTGATAAGCATCTTCTACATTACTGATTGTCATCATGATCATCTCATATTGAATGTCATATCTCAGACCATTCATGTATCTGGAGACCTTTTCATCATCAATTTCACGATGACCTGCTCTAATATTTATCCTATAGAACTCCTCAGTGTATTCCTTCACTGTCATCCCTTTCTGTCTCAAATTTTGCATACTTCAAAATCTATTAATTTGGTAATCTCTGGGTATAAACTTGGCTTTCATCTTTGCAACCATTCTATCCCATCTTTTGATTCTTTGCTTGCCTTTGCAATGCCTATCAGCCTGCGATTTATCCCACCACAGTGCTGCATGCCCTTTAAGTATAGTGACATCATGTTTAACTTTCTTATCTTCCTCGACATCCTCATAGCCGAAGTATTTATCTAGAGATCTAAACCAAGCTAGAAAATCCTCAACATATAAGTTTTCTTCATACATAGGAATGCCCATCTTTTCCCTGGCACCTATTCTTGCAACATCTCAGAATAAACGTTCTTCTGCAACATCTTCGGCCACAACTTCTTCTTCTCTAGATCTAGCCTCATTTTCACTTTCGACTTCGCTAACATCTCCAACATCAAATATCCATCTCTGTGTTGTCTCCATAGAATATAATCGAGCACAGAGTTCTCTCATTTCCCTTTCAATAGTTGGATCGAGTATTGGTCTCTCTCTCCTTCTTGGCGGCATTGTTTCAAATTTGTTCCACACAAAATTTGAATCACAACTTTCCTTCTATTTTCTCTCACCCATAGAACAAATATTGTAAGATTTGATACAACCTGAAGCAGGCCCTTTACCTCAACAGGTTCTGCACGACCTCCCGGTATAAGGATCGTTCTTTAATATCCCCTTTGAGTCTAATTGACTCTTTTATTCCTCACAGGAATCCTCAACACAAAAGTGTTTATCCACAGGTCCTCCTTCTGGGAGTTATGCTTGTGTGAACAAGAACCAAGCACCAACTCTCACCCACGTGACAAACTGACGTGACCACACACACTCCACAAAAAAGGTATATCGGGTTTCATGATTTTGCAAACCTTGATGTGAGTTCCTCTAGTTCCTTCGACTCCCAAAACCCTGAAAAGTTTGACGGGTTCTCATCTCCTCCCTTGATTTCACTTGATGTGACCTCGATCTAAAACCTGGGGCCCAAATATTTCGGCACTTCAGAATTTCGTGTATCAGCGATTTGAAATGCAACAACACCCTTCGCCGATAACCGAAATTGTGATGACTCCTCGTCACGATCAATGACTCTGATCTTCCTGCGATCTAATGGTCTTGCTTCTATCGGGGCCTCACGGATCAGGAGTTCACAACTCTCAAATCCGAGTCACAACTTCTTCCATGCCCCGACTTCTGAAATGACAATTCAAACACGCAATCAACGACTCTCATTGATCTAGATCCAATGACTACTATCCCTCCTGAGCTTATGAGTGTTGAAAGACACTTAGCCTTAATCTCCCCGCTGGTCTGCAATATCCAATGGCCCATAGAACTTTGGGATTCTCCCTCTGATAATTTCCACTGTCCGTTCGAACTTCTCAAGACTCTTGCCCAATTACTTTGGCGTCTTCTTCTTCTTCTGAACTTAACTTCTACAAGGTGACCCCAAACCTCATTGTTCCTTTGAATTCACTCAACTCTCTATCCTTACTGAGCTTGACCTTTGTTATGGATTCAATGCGTCAAAGGATTCTTGTGCACACTCCTTGCAGATTTCACAATAACCTTTGGCTATTCACCTTCAACTCTATGCACTCCTCTACAACAACAGTTCTTCAACCTTCCTCCTTGGTTGGTAAAGTCTAAGACTCTCTTTGACCTGCGATGCCTAAGGTTCTTGTGCTACACCTACACTTCTACTGGTATGAGAACAACGATATCCCTCCTGAGATTTTCTGAGATAAAAATCAGAAATTCGTCAACACACTCCTTGCGGACTCTCACTGCACTCCTTGCAGGATTTCTCAGGAAGATAAACAATTGAAACTCATACTTCTCCTGTCATAGAATTCATACATTCAACATGAAATCATACACACAAGGCATTGAAACAAATGCATAATAGAGAATATAAACATACTGTAAACATACCATTCAACATTTTCAAACAGTAACCATGACACACCATGAAATGGAATCAAAGCATTCTTATATTAATTCCAGTGCTCCTGTACATGGATTTAATAGAAACAACTATCTTCTTATACAAATCTACAATCTTTGTTCTACTGTTCTCTTACTCTCTTGTTCTACAACTTACAATTACAATGAGAATAATCTTACAACAATACATATGAGGGTGTCTTTCATGAGTTTTCCCTCCTACATCTCTAAGATATCTAATCAAATTAAAAGCTACAACTACTTTACATTCATTAAAAATAAATGCCTTCATATCCGATAGATGAGAGAAACGCTCCAGATCTGTTTTACAATCTCAAAACATTTAAGGGAAATTATGTCCCCCAACTATTACATTAATGTTTCATCATTCAAATTCAAAACATTCTCAAAATGTGCGTTGGTGCATATCCAACTGTCCTCCACTTGCACTTGCTTTGTTGGCTTGCTTACGATGCTCCTGCATCATAGAGGGTATTTTTATTGTAGTGATTATACTATTTCATTTTTCTCTTTTTTCTTTTTTTTTTCTTCTTCAAGACAAAGGTGCCATTGTTGGTTTTCACTAGTGTTCTTCCTCATCAAGCCTCTGGGAGGTTTTACTAATGATGATATTTTTTTATTTATCATATCTGAGACCACCTCCATGGATGTTTTCAATCAAATACCTATTCTAGATGCCTTAGTGAGGTTTTCATCTAGGTATTTTATTCATTTTAAAAAAATCTCTTTTCTTCTTTATCATATCACTTCTTATTATTTGGATTGATTGAGAGCATCTTTGTTATCAATCACTTCCATATTTTGTTCCTTCATTTTCTATGTAAACCCTTCTCTTTCGAGAGGCTTAATTTAAGATTTGAGCTTGAATCCATTCAATAACAAGGGGATGCCTGCTGCATCTATGATTTTGATTTAAACTGAACTATTATCATAACATTTTTCAATTATGTATGGACCTAGCCATCTAGTCATCAACTTTCCTTTAAATTCCTTGAATCTTGAATCAAACAATAGGGCCCTGTCTCCTTCTTTGAAATTTCCATGCTTGATTTTTTTTTCATGCCATTGTTTCCTTTGCAGCTTCACTACTTTACTATTGAAGAGTACTTTCATCCTATACTCATCTAAGGCATTCATTTGATTCAATATCTCTTGTTGTGATAATGGGATATCCATATCTAATTCATATGTTTTTCTCAAAGTAAGGTATTCAAACTAATTAGGGAGCATGGTTTTCCTACCATAGACTAACTCAAAGGGTGTAAGCTCTGTGGTAGTCTTCCATGTGATATTCTATCTCCATACTACTTCTATTAGTTTCTTTGACTAGTTCTTCTTGTTCATGCTCACTATCTTGGTGAGGATATTTTCCAATTCTTTGTTGGTGAGTTCAACTTGTCCATTTTCTTGTGAATGGTATGGTGTTTATTTTTCGTGATAGATGTGGTGTTGCCACACAATTTTCTCAATTAGCCTTGATGTAAACTAAGATACTTGTTCTGTGACTATCTTTCTGGGATATCCAAATCTTGAGAATATGATTTCTTGGAGGAATTCATCTACCCTTTTCTTTGTAGCATCCTTCATATCCTTCTCTGTGACTTCAAGAGAATTTCATTCCTCTTGGTAGGATTCCCCATCCTTTAACATTCATCATAGTGTAAGGTGTATTGTTGAACATCCCTATGTAATTTTGGATAATAGTATCCAACTTGCAAGATCTTATAGGATGTCCTCTTTGTTGCATAGTTTCCTCCACATGGTTCATCATGATAGGCCCATTTGATCTTCTCTCATTGATCCAAAAATTCTTAGACACCACTTATTTCTTCACTATATATACATGTAACATCTAACTTGATTCATAATGAATTTACTGATCATATTGAGGTGATTTGTAGAATTTTGATGATGTTCTCTTTATCCCAAAACCCATAAAATGATGATTAATTTGTAGAATGGTGAGATATCACAACAAAAAATAAAAGGACTCAAACTACACATGTATATGACATATATTACTTCATCTTCAAAGTCCCTCTAATTAGCATGACTGTTCTCCATCATCTCAAAATACCAAATTACATTACAATATGAGCTTGCAAAAATCCATTTTAATTGACTCTCTTTGATTCCATTACTCAAAACAAGAAAATAAGTTCACCATTGTAATACTTGTGAAATTCTGAGAAATTTGACTATAAAGTCGACCAAATTCCAAACTGGCTCAATTTCACCCTCTTCACATGCTAAACGATGCACTATGGTGCTCATTAATGGAAATTTGGACTAAGAATTTTATGAATGACCCCTGATCATAAAATAGACCTCAAATTCATAATCCTTATGAAAAATTGTGAAAAATAAGTATAAAGTTGCTTAGGTCTTGTCATTATACCTCATGGCATGCTTTATGAGACAACCATACTTGGCCTCTTCTTATCACGTACTTTGAGACATTCATACTTCCTTGGAATCCATTCCCTACATAAAAAATGTGCCTCGGGATGTGCACATCTTAGGATCCATGCACATTGGGATGTGTGCACATTTGCATGTGTGCTTGTGTGTTGGGATCCACACCCTTACATAGGCCATGACCCTAACCCCTCATCTGCAACAAACTGCAAATTAATGCTAAATTTGGAGGCATCTAATAACAAGCAGGTGGTTTGGCCTAAAGGTTAAACTATTGGTTAAATATAGTGGAGGTCGAGGGTTCTATTCCCCGTGATCCTCTCTTGGTTGAAATATCCTTTAGTTGTTTTAATATATGGTTGTAACCATATATTATATGGTTATGTTGGTTTGTAGTTCATTATCCCCATGTTATTATGGAACTGGTCACATGTATTAACATATATACCAGGGGATGGGGGCTATCCCTCGACCCGTTTTCCCCCCAAATGGAACTTTACATTAATTAAAATAAATTTTATGCTATTGATAGGTTAGGGTTCATGTGATGGCACGATGGTAGGGGAGGATTTGTGAAGTATTATGGAGGTTGCGAGTTTGACCCCAGTTGACTCCATAATTTTAGTAAACCATAACCAATATTGGCCAATGGGAGGTCTCCACATGGTCACCTCTCATTGGCTATCCCTTGCCATGTGTCACCATGTGATTTGTCCATCTAGTGTGTACGACTTTCCAAGTTATCTGCAAACCAATATGCCACATCACCTACTTTCCATGCCACCACTATATGATCTGTACGGTCATGTGCCACGTGTCACCCTTGCAATGGTGACATGTGCCACCCGTTGACTTTTACATGTTGATCAAACTTTGAATAGCCACAACTTTTGCATACGAACTTTGTTTGAGGCGATGTTTGTGCCGTTGGAAACCTATTTCCGAGCTATACACATTGATGGCATTTATTAGAGCATTTGTAATACTTTAATTTTGAGATTTTCTGGATCCTCTGGGACTACTGTGAGCGCTCTGGATCCTCTTGGACCTCTATGAGAATTCCTTATATCCTCCTTGATCACTCATACATATTATTAGAAAATGGTTTGGGCCAAGTTTGAATAGATATCCTGTCACCCAAGTATAGATTGTACTCTTCCTAACAATTTTGTGTCTTTCACAACAGGAAAAAGGATGAGAAAACCTCCTTGTTGTCAAATAGTTGGCTATGTTAGTAAACCAGGGGGCATGTGCTGATATTGCAAAGAGGTGCTCATCTATAAAATAATCATCTATCATGGGCCCTTCTTTAGTAGGGATTGTTAACCTGGATAAGGAATATGCAACAACATTATGCTTCCTAGGTTTGTTAAGAATGGTTATATCAACTTGTTGTAATAAAAAAGTGACCTGATTATTCTACCATTGATATCATATTTATTCATCAAATATATGTTGGAAACATGATCAATGTGTACAAAAACTTGATATCAATGGAATGCTACTAAACATTATTTTTTAGTGACAATGTCGTTTAGCTTTGCATCAGACAAATTATTTCTTATAAAATAGATTGCATAAGGCTTCTTATCTTCATTTTCCCCCAAGAATGTTCTTATTGATTTATTTGATGCATCAAGATGAATATGGAAATGAAGAGTCAAATTAAGACCCTGTAGAACAAGAGTTTTTGAGAGTATTTCTTTGATTATTTCAAATGCTTCTTGACAATTTAAATTCCAATAGTAGCCTACATATTTAGATAGTAGGGTAAACATAGGAGAGGCTATTTTACTGAAGTCTTTGATGAATCTCCTGTAGTAACTTGCATGTGCAAGAAAAATTCTAATGTCTTTTGGTTTCAGAGGGGTAGGTAATAGTGTGATCAACTTTACTTTATTTTTTTCTACTTCAATCCCTCCGGAGGATAGATGGTGTCCTAGCACAATCCCTTAATTCATCATCATATTACACTTGTCATGGATAAGGGAGAGGTTCATTCCTTCACACCTATGTAGAACCTTATCCATATTATCTAAGGATTCATCAAATGAGTTTCCATAAGGAGTGAATTCCTCCATATATATCTCCACTTTGTCACAGATAAGTCTCGAGAAGACACTAATTATGTCCCTATGAAATGTGGTTGGGGTATTACATAGGCCAAATAGGATGAATTTATAAGAAAAGGTTCCCTAGGGACATGTAAAGGTTGTCTTTTCATGGTATTTAGAACTGATCTAAATATGGTTATATCCAATGAATCCATATAGGAATGAGAAATATTCCTTTTGAGCTAAGACATCTAATATTTGGTCAATGAAGGGTAGGGAAAAGTGAATTTTTCTTGAAACCTTGTTTAATTCTATGTAATGCACACATATCCTCCATTTCCCATTCTTTTTAGGAACAATAAATAGGGGAGAGACCCACTCAATGTCTGAAATTGGATAAATAAAACCAACATCTAACAACTTTTGCAATTCTTGTTTGACAATGTCTTTCAATGCGGGGTTCATCCTTCTTTGTTGATCTGAAAATGAAGAACGATTGTGTGTATAAATTTGCAAGTGAAATAGTATGTGACTTATGAAATAGGATCAAATTGCAAACACATAACTTAATGAGTTTTTACTTAAACATGAGCAACATAAACATACATAACAACCATCAGAAGTAAGCACATTAACACAACACAATGATAAAGGATTTCACCCCTCCCTTGGGCTACATCTCCTGGTCCAACTTCTAATGGATCATTTTCATTAATGCTCAAATGATCAAAATAAATGATTTACAATGCTCAAAATGAAAAAAGTATGGCTTCAATGGCTCCAGAATGTCCAAAAACCCCTAGTTGGGCCGAAAACTAAGAAATATACAACTTTGGATGTTTTTCCCCAATAGTTTGTTGTCTTTGCTCGCCAAAACTCACATGTGTGTGACTAACCTGGCTCATGAGTGTTTCCTGTGACAAAAACCCAGCATGTGCGCTCATTTTGAAGATGGTGGCTATTAGCACTATGAGTCACTCCTGGATTACAGCAGGAGTAAGCCCGATACCCATCAGTTTATATGTCACAAGTTGTTTATAAACGGTGACCGAATGGGAGTAAACTCAGAACAATATCATTTTAACTCATAAAACTAGGTTGGAAATACAGAGCTAGGTGAGGTCTTGATCTAACTTGGGCCAGTAAATTTACATAATGGTGAGTAGGTGGAGAAAGAAAGAGAGAGGAATGAAAGTCTACTCTAGACATCCGATCTTCCAGCAACCTTTGGAGGAAAATTCTCAGATATGAGATCCTCTCAGATCTGAAAAATTCAAGAAACTTAAAATGCTACAAAAACCATTAATATAATCAAGGCTACATTATACAGTCATTACAACACTCGACTGGATCATCCATGCCCATGCTTTAAGAGTCATAAGAGAGAGTAAGGAGGAGGCTGGTTGCCATTAAACAATAAGTCTCAAATATTAGTCTATAAACAGAGAACTAGAGGCCTCACTAAAACTTTACAATTGGGAGCTTAGCTCTACCATTGATACTAACAAAATGGAAAAAAATACCTACATATACTTAGAATTGGCTCTGTTGCCTGAAATGCGATCATGTTAGGCATTCAAGGCTTTACATTGACGAGCTTCTCTGGTAGGCTTCACATGCAGATGTTGGTCAGACTGCCCATGCAGTCTTATTGTCGGATGCGATCTCTGTCAGTCCGGGCTGACAACCTACACCTGCACTTTGTCCCTCTTTGGCCTTCTATTTAAGGGGGGAGATGACATCTCACCCACTTTCCTTATTTGTGTTAACTTCTACCTTGGGATCGGAGAGGCCCAAGTCAACTCTACTCCTAGACAACGTGGATAGCTTTCCTTGGATGCTGCTACTTCGTTGGACTACTACGAGGTGACCTAGTCGGTGGACATGGACGAGACTCTTGGTGAGGATGATGGCACCAACGTCATGGAGGTGAGACGAGGGGCACCCATGTGGTCAGGCGAGACATATGGAAGGTGACATGGAAAGCACAGGAATTTGGAGGTTTTCATACTACACTGGGACAGGTCAGAGGTGGAGTGACACGGGGCGATGATGTGGGGGAAAATGAGAGGCTGCGACAACAGACAGGATGTGACCATCTGCTAGGGAGGACATGATAGGTAGGACACTTGGCAAGAGATGATAGGCAGGAGTGACAAGGGGCTATGGCACAGTGTTGATTGGAGGACAACTGTAGCGTAATGAGATGGGGAGTGGGAGTGGAGGATGTGATGGGCGGAGGTGAGAGACAGAGTGGGAGACATATGTCAGTG